>APFE031010371.1:271259-305120 GCA_000404065.3 Pinus taeda
TAAAATAAGTTTAAAAACCCAGAAGCTTTTTGAAAACCAAAAGAAACTTTCAGTGGAATGTCAATTTCTAGGCCAAGAAACCATATTCTGCATAATGATAAACCCTTGTTTTAAAGAGCTGTGCGCAGTTACACATACAAATCTAATCTCGTGTGAAATAAAAAATTAAATTACTTATTAAATCAAAAATTAAAAGGTAGCAGCAATCAGACCCACAGTGTTTGAAGAAAAAAAAATCAATCACTAACCTGAAGCGCAAATTTGCAGTTTCCTGGCAGTTTCCTTGGAGTCAATCTTGAACTGGGCGTGCAAGGTAAGTCTGAATGGGCATATGCCTTGAGAGAAAGTGTCAGGGAAGTAGATAGCGCAAAGCTCTTCTGGGCCTGTGCAATTTAAGGATGAAGCCAGCCACCAACAATATTAACAAGGCTTTCACATTGGCTTTGATTTGCAAATTTTCTATAAAAGCAAGGCAATGTACATTCTGTAAAAGTAGCAGAAAGCAAGGTGGATTGTGATTCTATTAATTTCTATATACCATCTGGAAAGTTACCGTTCCTACTCTACTCTGATTCCAGATAATGCGATCCATAATTTAATATGTTTATTGGTTACCGTCGCTGATCGCTATTTTCAATTAAAAAAACTTGCCCAAAATATACCCTGCTGTATGAAAAATAAAGGGGCATAAGTTGTAACTATACCAACGCTGATTAGAATTTAGCATATTTTCAATTAAAAAAACTTGCCCAAAAAATACCCTGTTATATGAAAAAACTTGCCGCGTAAGAACGTTTGGTGCGTAAAAACAATATTGGAAAAATTTCCAAACGTCAAAAATTCGTCTTTTACTCTTCCAGGCACGTCACTCAAAATGGGGAATGACAAATTCCAGCCATCAAATACGTGCAAAAAGCCTTATGACGGGGAAAATGCCCGTCAAATTCCATCCCTCGCAATAACCTTCATAATTATGACATTAAACTAAACAGTAATAATAATAATAAGCATAAGGGTAATAGTAATATGTGTTTCGATAATAATATTAATTATAATAATAGGAGCGATAATAATAATAATATTAATAATACTAGTAATAATTTATATAATAATAATAATGAGACTTTAATAATAATAATAATGAGAGTATTAATAGTAATAATATTAAACATAATAGTAATAAGGACAGTAAATTAATAATAATCTATATATGGAAAGAACAATAATAATAATTTATATATAATAATAATGAGTGTAATAATATTATAACATTAACATAACATAATAATAAGGACATTAGTAATAATAACAATTTATATAATAATATAATGAGAGTATTAATATTAATAATATTAAATAATATGGACATTAATATTAATAATAATCTATACAAGATTAGGAACAATAATAATAATTTTAATAACATTAACAATAAGGACATTAATAATAATGATAATAATGAGAGTATTAATATTAATAATATTAACAAGGACATTAATATCAATAATAATCTATATAATAGTAATGATAACAATAGTACTGGTAATAGTCATCTATATAATAATATGGAGGATAATAATTGTTTTAATGATGATAATAACTTGTGTAATACTAATAATAATATTTTATGCCATAATGACAAAGAATTTCCTGTCAATAGCAATGATTTTGAGAACCTCAGCAATGAGGTTTTTCTTCCCTCTTCTTCCCGAAATAATAAGGTTGTTAACCTTTCGAGTTTTTCTTTCTCCCCGTCCGGTTTTAGTCTTTTAAGCAAGGGTTTAAACTTTGCCCTTGTCCCTAGAAAAATCCCGATTAATGACATTATTTGTGACGTGGAATACGGGATTAGAGATCTTCCGGATAATATCAAGGACACTATTAGGCAGGATTGTGTTGTCGTCCTTAGGAAGGCCAAGCCCCCTCGGAGGAACCTCATCAAGGAGGAATTCTATGCCCTAAAGTCCTTAAATCAGAATGAAAATATTGTCATTCTAAAAGCTGACAAAGGAGGGGCTACGGTCATCCTTAACAAAGAAGATTACCGTAAGAAGATGTTAGATCATCTTCACAGTAGTGGCAGTTATAAAAAAATGCCCAAGAACCCTCTGAAGAAGATCTCTAGGACAGTGCTTCTCGCCATCAAGTCTAGTAGCTCAGTGGGTTCCTTGTGCCACAAACTCATTGAGAGCAGTCCCATCGCTCCTAGGATCTACGGGTTACCTAAGATTCACAAGGAAGGGGCCCCTCTGAGGCCTATCGTCAATACCATTGGTGGTCCGACCTACCTTCTAGCCAAGTTTCTTGCCCTTAAACTTAAGCCCCTGGTTGACCGCACTGAGTCCTTCATGAAGGACTCTACATCCTTCATCATGGAGGTCAAGGATATTAGGCTTAACCCTGAGGACATTCTAGTCAGCTTCGATGTGGTCTCCCTGTATACTTGCATCCCCATAAAGGAGGCCTTGGAAGTGATCTATCGCCTAACGGATCTCGGTACCGCTCATCTGGTTGAGATATGTCTCACTTCCACTTTCTTCTGTTTTGAGGGTGAGTTCTTTGAGCAGATCTATGGTGTTGCCATGGGTTCCCCCCTCTCCCCGATTGTTGCGAATCTTTTTTATGGAAGATTTCGAAGCCAAAGCTCTAGCCTTAGCTTGTCTCGTTCCCAAGCTTTGGAAAAGGTATGTAGATGACACTAATGTCATCTGGTCCCATGGCCTAGAGGAGTTGGATCACTTCTTCAATCACCTCAACGGTCAGTCCTCTACCATTAAGTTCACCATGGAAAAAGAGGTCAATGGTTGCCTCCCTTTCCTGGATATTCTTATTTCTAAGAATAAGGACGGCTCTTTCTCCCACTCTGTGTTCTAAAAGAAAATGCATACTAAGTAGTATCTTCATGCTGATTCCCATCATTTCCCGGCTCAGAAGATGGGTGTTCTTAACACCCTCGCTACTCGTGCCCTTAGGATTTCGGATAATGAGAGCTTGGATAAGGAGAGATCCCATCTCCTTGATGTCTTTGTGGAGAATGGATATAGTAGGGGCCTTGGTCGGAAGGCTTTCCTTAAAGCCTCTAGAAATGCGTTGATTAGGAAAGAACCAAAGGAGCGTTGACTAGGTGTCCATCTTCCCTATGTCCAGGGAACCACGGACAAGATTGCGCCAATCCTTAGGAGGTTTGATATTCCCTCAACCTTCAGGCCCCTCAACACCATTCGTAATTTCCTCCGATCGGTGAAAGATCCTGTTAACCCTGAGGACATGAAGGGTGCTTATTTGATCCCTTGTTCTTGTGGGACACCCTATATTGGGGAAACAGGGCGCTCCATCCATCAGAGAATAAGCGAACATGCAATTGACCTGAGACATGGGAGAACCAAGTCTTCAGCATTAGCTGAACATGTGGATAAGACCAAGCATCAGGTCTGTATAGAGGAGGCCAAGGTTGTTGCCAAAATTGCTCAGTTCCATCATCGTAAATTCAGGGAAGCTATTGAAATTGAAAGAAGGCCTAACAATTTCAACAGAGATGATGGTTGGAAGATCAGTAGATGTTGGATCCTTGCCCTTTAGTCTTAGTGTTTCTTCCCCTTCCCCCCCCTTGCCCCTTTTTTATCTTGTGCGCTTTCGTCATTTCCCCTAGTGCCTTCCTTTCTTCCTTTTCCATCTTGATCTTTGGTTTTCTATTGGATTTTTTCCAGTCCTTCTTCTTTTTTATTCTTGTCGCTCTTTCCGTTTGATTTTTTTTTTTAATTGATATTATTAAGATAAATCTTAACTAATATATTATAATATATATATATATTATATATAATATATATAATATATAATATATATATATATATATTATATATATCTATATATGATTACTAGTATTTATTCTATTATTGGTTTATCATATATATTATTATTATTATTATTTTTACCATCATTTTTAACTTTTATTTTTATTTATTTATTATTACCTATCTTTTTTATTTTTATTTTTTTGGTTATTTTTATTTTTTTTACTTTCATTGTTTATTTATTTATTTTTATTTATTTATATATTTTTATTAATCCCTAACTTTATCTTAACTACCTAATATATATTTAATATATATATATATATATTAGATAATTTAATAAACAAATAAATTAACTTTTTAAACTAACCATTAAAAGTATGATATTTCTTATATATTTTGATTAATCCTAACTTTTTCTTAAGAACCTATATTATTATTTAATTAAAAATATATATATTATAATATATAGATTTATAGATAATTTAAATAAATTAATTATTTTAAAAAACTAACCATTATTTATTTATTTATTTTTTACGAATTTAACTTATTTCCATAATAAATAATAATAATAATAATATTAATATTAATAAATGAAAATTTGACCTGGGTCCTAAAGTCAAAAATTAGCCGTTAATCGATTTTAGCCATTGGAGTCTCTGCTCAAACTATTTAACATGCTAGATTGGATCTATTTCTTCAACTTGTCCTGACGATGAACTACACTAGTTGGTTCGAAACGCGTCGACAAAGGTCTCTCTCTATATGTGATTTACGCCGAAATTCTTTTGATAAATAATATATTTGTTTATTTCTTAATGAACAACTCAAAAAATATTATTTTTTCCACATACTTATCACGAGATAGTCACTAAATTTTTTGTTTTTCACATTTCTCCTAGCGAATATTACATCATGTTCACAATCATAAAGACATGTCTACTTTAAATAATTTAGCTATAAATACATACAAAACAGATATTTATTTTACATAATCTAAATAGGAAACAAAAAGGCATCACCAAGTCTATTTGAAAGTCAAACAAATGTCTCTTAATCACCATCGCAAATTCACTGTAAAAATGTTTCCCCTACAAAACAACGTGTAAAAACATTTGTGAATCTTACCAATTATATTATAAAATTCCAGCAAGATGAATAAAAAAATAATATAATTAGTGAAATAATGACAACAAAAACATACAGCAATAGTATAAATGATAAAATAACACAAGTGAATATCACTTTCCATTGTCATCACCCTGATTATCTTCCTCTCTTAGCATGATAACGTCGTTGTTCTCAAAAATTTGTTTTGATCTAGGGGCGTGTCATGATACGAACCACCAATCCCTATCCAACACATCTGGGTAAAAAAACACTTGGTTCCAGTGTTTTGGGAAAACATAAGGCTCCCTAGATTTATGCCACATCTTTCTAGAGTTGATAGATATCAGCCCACTATTGCGATCTTCCTTTACATTATTCTGATCAAAGGTATCCTGCCACTTGCACCTAAAAATAACTCATTGGAACAAAGAGAAGTCCACTTGAATGATCTCTTGTATCTTTCCAATGTAACCTAATGTCCCTTACATTAGGTTTTGATCACGATGGCTAGCACGACTAGATTGACTGAACTTGAATTCCACTCCATAGTCTTGTGTCATGTATCCATCATCGGCATCCTCCATGCGAAAATGATGTCCATATGCCCACATAGATGGGAACAAATGTACCTATAAAATAGTGAAAAAATCACAGTGTCATATGTCTAATAACCTGAACATAATTAAAAATATAAAATATATATAGATGTTACAATTCAAAGGTGCAGTAGGAAGTTAAAACTCATGTACAAAAAGAGAATATAATTATCAATTTGTTGCACCCAATCCCTATGTTTAGCGCATCCTCTTCAGTACTCGGGTAATGACCAGATGCACTGTATTTCTCTCTGACTTGATGAACAACCCAACTATTAGGGCACATCATTGGCATATTTTCTTTTAAATGATCAGGACAAAGCATGCTTCTACCATTCAACTGTTTGAATCCTTTCCTGTCATTGTCCCAATTCTTCCTCTTCTCTTCATACAATGCGACCCACGGTTGTGTCACTGCCATATTGTAAAGAATGAATTTGTTGAGGGCTTCAATTTTTGAATTCATTGATGAAATCAAACAAACATTATATATATTATATATATATATATATTATATATATATAATATTATATATAATATATATTATATATATATTATATATATATATATATATTATATATATTATATATATATATATATATATGAGATCAAAATATGGATTAATATGAAGCTTAGTGTGAATAGTTAATGTGTAGTAATTTTACAAATTATAAGCCTGCACTTACTCTTTATGATGCACCTCTTTCCATTCGTTTTGAGAATACCCCCTTCTCTTATGTCTTCATCCCTTTTTTCATCCAAAATCATCACACCTGGTGTGTTGTCAATCTTCTTGATGTACTCACTGGAATAATAGAAAGACTCATACTATATATATCCCTCTGGCATAGAGCCCTCAGGTTTTTCCCTTTTTTGAACAAAACCTTTCAATTTCTTCATGTACCTCTCTAAGAAGAACATCCAATGACAAGAAATGACCCCAAATAATTCAACCTCATCTACTAGTTGAATTAGAAGATGAACCTGCAAGCCCATGAAACGCATCGGTGGTTCCTTCTCAAACATACAAAAAATCTCAGCTATCTCTTGATGTCGTCGTGGAATGATATCCATATGAATCTCCTTTGATGTGATCCAACATACAAATGTAGAGAAATTAGATATGAAACATCATAGATCTTGGGGGAAGTCATGGTTCACACACCCACGCACGACCAGAGGATAATAACATTGCACAATAAATAGTAAATTATACAAAAATTAATTATAAAATATCCCATTACAAAAAAATATTAAAAAAAATAATAAAATCATGTTTTTGACATACGTACTCTTAGAAGGTTCAAATAGTCATGTGATTTCAACACCGAAAAATGGTCTTTCACATTGACGTAGCATCATAGTGAAGATCCATATAAAGAAGGCACCATCACACTCATTATAATTCTCTTTGCTAAATAAAGATCACCTTTCTTTAAAATCCATGGGACATCACCTTCTTTGAAAGACCAAGAGGGACTAACCTTTCCTTTAGTTTCTTATCTTGGCCAATGTTTCTTTTTAGTTTTTGAAGAAATAAGATCTATCCTAACAGCCAATGTGTCACTTTATTTTGATGATATGTGCCTCCATAAAGAAGATGAAACATTTTTAAATATATGCAAGTGATCTAGTAAGTGGGAAATATTAAGATGCTCCCAATATGGGAGCTCATAAAAGACAAATTTACTTTTCATCCCAATGGGAAATTTCTCAACATAGGTGTCGAAGAATTCTAGATCATCGAACATAGGCTCCCCATTTGAATCGAACATTTCTGCAAACTCCTTCTCCTTCTCTCTCTCATGTGCTTTAATCCATTTAGATGGTATCATTAATACATGCCTTTGGGTTCTCTCTGGTTTACCATTGAAAGTAAATGTTGCTCTTTTGTAAGGGTGTTCTTCTTGGAGGAATACCCTGGAGCAGTCATACACTGAATTTTGTAGGTGGTCGGACCACCTAGCCTTTAGAGAAGGTCCACAACATTTACATCTATGATACCCTTTTGTTACAAGACCTGTGAAATTATTGTATATAGACTAACATGTTAGCGACCATGAAGATATGAACAATTGTAGAAAATTAAATTAATATGCAAAACAATATTGTTACTAAACAAATCAATAAGAATGTAATATTTTACCAGAGAAAACTCCTAAGCTTGGATAGTCATGTATGGTGTAAGCACACATGCAATACAACATAAAACTCCTCTTTGATGTGATGGGTCTTGATACACCATACACATGTATCCCTTCCCATAATTCCTTCAATTCATATACCAATGGTTGTAAGCATACATCCATATTCTTCACTTGTCTTCTACCAGGGACTATGAGAGCCAACATAAGATGTTCATTCTTCATGGACAACCATGGGGGGGTATTGTTATTGATCACCACTACAAGCCAAACATAATAGTTGGTGTTTTGGAGGGAATATGGGTTGATGCCATCAATAGTTATGCTGAGTCATGGACTTTGTACTTCATCCTTGCATTCTTCAGGCCATGTATCCTCTATATGCTTCATGGATATTGAATTTGTTGGGATTCGCATAACTCCTGACTCACTTCTGTGTGAGGCATGTCATCCCTACAACATAGCTAATTCTTTTAAATGCAAGAGTCTTTGAATCCTTGGGATTATAGGCATGTGCCTCATTATCTTATGAGAAGGACCATGTGATTTACTTGTTTTTTTTTAATTACGGTACTTGTCATGCCCACATTTCAGAGATATCTCTTTGTTTGCATATTCTCCTCTATATAGAATACAATCATTTGGACATGCATGATATGATATGTACTCAACACCCAACATTTTCAAAAACTGATTTGCTTCTTCGCAGCTACCCAACAAGACACTAGCACTTGGAAGATCCTTATCTTTGAATATCCTACACTTAGTGAAGAAAATAATTGTACAATGCGAATACTTAACATTCATTAAATTGACCATTTATAATTTTGATTGTGTGACAAACTATAAGGAACTTGATTGATCATGTAGGCCAGTTACCTCAATATTGTCAAGAAACATGCATTTGACATGCCAAAATTTGCTTTCACATTGTACAACAAAATTGTTGTCCCCAACTAAGTAGACTTTGATTTGTCATCAGGTATAAAGAGAGGGGTGGTGGAAGCAGATTTCAAGCTTTTGAACAAGGTATTAGTGATATGAGCATCATCTCATAGCTCATCATTCTAGAATGCATCTAATAAAATTTCCTCCATGGCAGTCATATCCCATAAGTAATCATTCGTACCAACCTCCATCTGATTTCCTCCATTTCCAAATTGTGATGAAGAACTACTATTGTTGTAGTCATTCCTAATTGATGAATCTGAACGTAGTGGGAATTGAATAGGTGGTTGATTCAACCATTCTTTGTATGCTTTCTCTCTGATTATTGCTCTTAATGCAGCCTTCCCTCGAGTTGACATTGTAGTGGGGTGCTTCAGAATATGGTAGGTGGGTTGCTCATCATCATTAGAATCCTAATTTCAAAAAACATTGAATGATCCAAATGGATCCTAGAAACCCTCTAAATTCTTAAAAGATCTAAACTATCGCATGAGGAAGAACCCTTCGAAACATCGAAAAACACTGTCGGTAGCCAAAAACACGAAGAAATGATTAAAAAAACAGGCTTATCAGAGGTCAAAGGAGAAACACACAAGGGCCATTGGATCTGGTTGATCAATGGTCCAGATCCGATCGGCATATCGAAAATCGATGGAGGCAATTGGAGGTTATCAGAGGCGGTTGCATAAATGTTGCGATAGCGATCGGTGGGGTCAATGGGGACCGTCAATCAAGTGCGCAGATTGACGGCCCACATTGCACCGCCATATTGCATCAGCAGATTACAACGGAAGCACTTATCAATAACCTGGGGCTCATGCGACATGCGATTGCGACAATTCGCATCGCAAAGTCACATCGGAGCTACACAGAGGAGCGGATATATATATACGCGGCGTGATAGCCGAACTCGATAACATTATAAACGATGTTTGATATCTATTGAGATCTGTCAAACGACAGCGTTATGTGTATTGTCGTGTATTTTTTTTTATAAACGAAATACGAAGGGAGGCGCCGATGTGATGAAACCTAGACCCGAAAGGGTTTGCGAAAGAAAATATATACTATTTCAAATCTGACTAAAGCCATTTTTACTGGATTTTAATGTTTTTAATGTATTTTTAAATATGGAAGGAAATCCTAAAAACAAGCGGGATTTTGAGAGGACCAAAGGTGGTAAGTGGTTTGGGTCGGGCTCCGCCCAAGCCCATACACTGGATGCCATGTTTCCATGCTAAGGAGAGAGAAAACCACCCTCATCGAGCGGTTAACCCTCGTACAAAAGAGCCGCCCGAAATGAACCACAGTCGTTGGATCTGGATCTCCCAGATCAAGGGTGGAGATGTGATGTCGATATACAGGCAGATCTGATAGGAGTTACAAGGCAGAGTCATAATGTTTCAAGTCTGATAAACGGAAGTTTGGCGATTTTTCATAGTTTTTATTGTATTTCTCTGTGAACACAGAGAATGTTGTTTCTAGGGATTTCAAAGGCTCGATGACCCATTCCGTTACAGTACAGGTGGCCACCATCCCTGAAAGTATTTAACAATGATTGCTAACGCTTAGAGGGGGATCTGAGCTGATAGAGGCCGAGAAGCCAAAGAGCCCGAGAAGGAGAAATGAACAGATAGTGCAGATTGGCTTTAAAGCCACAAACAAAGAACAAATAGAAGAAAACAGTGTTGAGACAGAGGTCAAATAGAGATAGAGAGTTAGTGAGGAGAGTCTGTGTACTCAAAAGAGACTTGGGGGATCCAAGTAAAGCCTTATTGTTTTGTCTCTGTTGTGTGAAGCTCAATTTGAGCTCACTCTTGTAAAACTCTGCTTTTAAAGACATAATAGAGAGGTTACCACTGAAGGCTGGACCAGGAGATATAGCCCAGGAGTGTTGGGTGAACTCCATATTAAACTTGTTGTATTTATGTGTGTTGTCTATTATGTTTCTCTAACTGATTCGATCCATTGCACAAAGTAACATAGGCATATCCATGCACTTGAGTCTATAATACCTTAATAATTGTCTATGATCTCATTTTCAGATCATTGAATGACGTCATTGACACAATTTCAATGATATTAGTAAGCACATCAATGCAACTCGTTTGTTGAAATTACAATATACCAAAAAATTATTACCATCGTTGATCTAGGATTGTGACTGGAAGATGTCATGTTCTAATTGGCAAGGTGAATAGGTTGTCCATTTTCATCTACCAATTACTTATGATATGTTGCTCCAGATAAGAGCTTCAGACATTTTGAAAATATGGAGTAATATATTCTGCATTTGAACTTGATTCTGAACCGGGTTCCTGCAAATTTGGATACACTTTTATTCAAATTGACATGGATTAAAAATAAATAATTTCAATTAAAAAATCGAAATATAAATAAAATATGAACTTACTGGGGATGGAAAGGGAGAACTTTGTGAAGGACTTTGATCAACAATATCGAACGAGCTAGAATTTAAAGAATTGACCATTTGGTATTATTGAGATTTTGTCCCTGCATTTGATGAAAATCAGAAATAAAAATTTGCGTGCATATCCAAAAAATAAAAATTTGTGTGCATATCCAAAATTAAACTCGACAACTATATAACCACAATCTGAATTTCCATATAGTTTTCAAACCATTTTTCAACAATAAGGCGAAGTAAGCGGAAAATGTATATTATGACTATTGTAATTCATGTGAATGTATCCTAAAGGGTAATTTGAGATTAATATGCCATTTTATGTGAAATAAGAATTTCAGATAGTTTTTAAACTTAATCGGTGTGTTGAAAAAAAAAAAAAAAAAAAACGCATTAATGCATTTAAAAAATTAATAGCTCGGGCATTCAAATAATACCCGCATTGGTTTTCTACATTCCTAAAAAATATGTTATCATATCAGTGCTCTTCTACAAAAACGCGCCGATGCGTTTAAAAAAAATAATACCGTTATGCACATGTTTCCCGATTTTAAAAAATAAAAACGAATTCAACCAACTCAGTGCTCTTATAACAACTAGAGCATTGATGTTTTTAAATAGAAACCACATTGTTGAGTTAAAAAAATTAATCGCACCATTGGGTTAAAAAAAATAATCACAACGTTCGGGATTTTAAAAATTTAAAAAAAAAAATGTATCATGTCAGTGTGTTGAAAAAATTTTGCGCTCTAGCAATATCGGTGCACTTTTTATATAAACGCACTGATGCGCTTGAAAATTGAACACACCAATGTGCAGAGATATTGAAAGGAAAAATATATTTTTTTCTTTTTTAAAATTAAAAAACGAGCAGTAATTGATTTTTTGAAATCTAATTTCATAAAGTCTTTTAAATAGTAAAAAGTTATTCACCATTTCCTTATTTTACCTAAAATTTCAAGTGAGTGATTTGCAAGAGAGACATACCAGGAGCACTGTGCAACAACATAACTATTCTGAAGATCAAAGGTATGGTGATTCACTCAAGCACCTGCATAGTAAAAATTTTAAATTTTGTTCTTTATTTTACTAATAAATTTTTTTACAATTTTTGTTAGGGTTTAATTAAAATGAGATATCATTTGCAAGAGAGACATATAGAGAGCATTGTGGAGATGCAAAATATTTTGGATTCATCTAATGATCAGAAGTTGAAAATTATGGTGATTCACTCAAAACCTTAGATAGCAAAATCTTAAATTTTGCTGTTAAAAATATTTTACACATTTTCTATCAGATTATTCACAATTTAGGAAAAAAAAATTAATAATAATAATAATAATAATAATAATAAATAATAATTAATTAAAAAATTAAATTAAATTAAAATTAAAAATCTTGTGTAATAAAAATTTTACTATAGATTTTACTAGTAAGTTTTTTAAAAATCTGCTTTCCTATTTAAATTTAATTAAAATTCAAACAAAAAACAAAAATCGATACTTACCTTAAACCCTTGCTTCTTCCTGCAAAATTTCACCTTAGGGTTTAACTTCTTCTACCACTTCACAATTAGGGTTTTTCAATTTAGGAATTTTAGATTCAATGGGTTTGTGTACTTATTATGTATAAGGTGTTTGACATGTAAAGTAGGGGAATCAATTATTGAATTAGATCCAAACCCTACCGGTGCTCTCTATTTTTTTAAACGAATATATGTTGTGCGGTGCACCCAGTATAATATAACGCATCGGTGCTCCCTGTGTAATACAACACATCGGTGTATTATAACACTCTCTATTTTATCCAGTCTGTTAATTGTTGCTCCCAATGTAATATTACGCATTGATGCACCTCTTTGAAAGAATATATGCTCTGCGGTGCACCCTCTATAATATAACGCATCGGTGCTCCCTGTGTAATACAACACATCGGTGTATAATAACACTCTCTATTTTATCCAGTCTCTTAATCGTTGCTCCCATTGTAATATTACGCATTGATGCACCTCTTTGAAATAACAACGCTAAATCATTTCGGTGCGTTTATCCTTACAAATTGCACCATAATAATTTAAAATTATTTTTAAAAAATAATTTTCTAGGACGGTGTTAAACAGTTAAACATCCGGTGCATTTAATGTTCTAAACACACTGGTGCATTTATTTAGATAAATGCATCGGTTACCAAAGCTTTTTTGTAGAAAATTATTTGATTTATTTGTAAAAATATATTTAATTGCTTCTATATTGAATGTTATAGGTTGTATATAGACAAAAAATGTCTTTGAAGGTCTCAAGTAACAAATTTATTGATCGACACAATGATAACACATAAAAATAAATAGAGAAGGCAAGTTCTTTATAAATTCTTTACAAAATTAATAAGTTAGAGCTATATGTAAATTTAACTAATATGTATTGGTTGGTGTGTGTCATGCAGAAACAAAAAATGAACAAGGTCGATAATATTATTTCTAATCTAAGTGCAGAATAGTTTAAAATCTTGATAAAAAATTGCAGAATGATGAATCAAGTGAATGAAAAAAATACTATTCAATATGATTTATTTTTTTAATTTTCATTAATAATATACTTAAGAATATTAGTTAACAAGTTTCAAACAATATATTAATTCATATATGTTTAATGTTCTACAGGGAGCAACAACGAAGGAAAATATCAATGTCGTTCTAAGAAAAGAAAAATTATAGAACATGTAATTGACAATGAATTGGTCCTTAGCTAATCGGGAGTAGTGTTGGATGTTAATGAAAGGGAAAAAAGTTTTACAAAACTATGAGGAATCTAGTGGAATAAATGTATAGACGTACTTTCCACTTACAATACAAAAATCAATCCAATGATTCTAAAAACAAAATTATATCTAAATTACGTGAAGCATTTCCAAAGCAATGGTCAATGAGACATGTTAGACTTGCAATAACAAAAACATACAACAACAAAAAGGAATCATTTAAAACATAATATTCCTAATTGTATAAAATGATTTTCTAGAATTATATGTATATATTACTACTAATCATTCATTTATTAATATTTATTTTGTTATATTTAGTTTTCATACATCATTATAAAAATAATCTATTACTTTTCCAGGAAGATTATGAAAATCTCAAATGATCAATGCGTTGATATGTGAAACATGCTAGTAGGAATGTCCAAAAAAGTGTATAAGGAGATGGTCAAAGAAATGGACATAATTGCATCACAGGAGGAGCCATATTAACAACAGCGTGCTTCAAATGTATGTAATCATGATTGATTTTGTACACACAAAAAAAATAATTTAGCAATAAATATTAATTTTCAAGTATTCTCTTGCAGAAAAGAAAACAAGATGGAACTCATTCATCACATAAAATAGGTTGATTTCAAAGTTTATGAGTATAAATTATTAATATTTCCTTATAAGAACTCAAGGTTTCATTTTTTTATATTTTAAGTTGTTTTATAGTAACCATCCTTGAATGTATTCAAATAGGTGCTAACATATAAACAAGAGCCATCAGAAGAATTGATTGACATTGTGTTAAATAAGAGTTGTGAGTATATGTTGGCATATCAAAAATTAATTCTGGAATTTGTAAGTATCTATGTTTTTTACTTCTTTGAGTTTATAATGAATAGAACAAAAAAAATTGTTTATATTAAATCTATGATTTATAATGGGGTTTAAAAAATGCAGGAAACAAAATTACGCCAGCAGAAGACTTGTTGCAACAAGGCATGAGACTTGGTTTTGAAACCATGCGCATAGTTTATGAGTCACTTCTTGTTATGGTGCATTGTTATTCAATTTACATTGATGTATATTTATTTCAATTTTCATTATTCTCACCAATGTAGATACACTCATCACACTTTATTCTTATGTTTGTAGATGGAAGTGCAAGTTCAAGAAGACGAAAACAATCGATGAAATCAACAAAACATTTGTCGAAATAACCCAAGTCATGGAAGTATCTCTGGAACTGACACTAGTTCCAATGAAAAATGATGATCGATTTGGATATCAATGCAACCTGTTCTATTTTCTGAAATAATTGCCTGTGAAAATCATACATTTTGTTTAATGTAATGGACATAGTGTCCCAATTGAAATACAAGGGGTTATCAATAATAATCTCATTTTGTATGACAAAAAATCTCTTATTGATATATAATAAAATACATTTTAATTTATTCTAGTGTGTTATCCAATGTCATTGTGAAATGTTACACCACTAATTAAATATTATAATGAAGAGATTTGAAATATGTTAATATAACAAATTAATCCAAACATCATATACAAATGCACTAATCAAATTTTAATTTATATGAATATTTTCATAAGATATATGTCTATTTTTCGATGAATAACGAATTTTAAAAATTACAATAATTACATTGTCACAGGTTGATGTTTCCAAAAAGAGAAAATCGCATTCAAAAAATCGGTGCGTCTATAACATAAAAATGCACCCGTTATGTTATATAAAAGTACTGTGACAATATCTTTTTTCATGTCCAGTGCCTTCTAATAAAACAAGAGCACCAATGCATTTATCTCTTCAAGCACCGGTCATGTTTGAGATTAATGCCCCGGTGCATTGTAATTCTTAACGCAGAAATGCTTTCATATAACTAACTCCCAAGTCCTACAAAATATTATTTCTATCCTCGTGCATTATGAAAACTAACAACACCAGCCCTTTTGTATAATCAACACACCAGGATGCTTATATAAATGATATGCACCGGTATTGCAAGTTCAAAAAAAGCATTGATATAGAAATTAGTTTTTGTGTGCCCCGGTGTCATTCCTTAGAAGAATGCCCCGAATATTTTATATCTCTTAGCACCAGTGCACTATATATTACGCACCCGTATTCTTTCCATTCACTTCTTCAATGCTTTTAGTTATGTATGTCATTTGGTGCCTTTATATATGTAGTGCATCAGTGCCACTTTCTCCATTAAGCGCACAGCAAAAAAACATTTGCTAGAACCTCGAGCCTTACAATTTTTTTCAGTTGTGATGAAGTTTCGTTAAAACCTCCACTAAAACATCCGCTATCCCAAATGGAAGTTTTAGCGGATGTTTTTTTACAATTTTTTCCAATTTTATAACACTAAAAACCTCCATTATAACCTTCGTTATAACCTCCGGTAGAAGGTATTTTCCTTGTAGTGGCAGCAGTTCCATTCGAACATTAAGTAAAAGAAGGGAAACACCAATGATGTTGCAGAATGTCTCAGTCGACCGCTAGTTATGGCGCTGACCATTGTTCTCGACTCTTGTGGACATTAGACTTTAGGATGACTGCATCTTTACAAGAGTGGTCTAGAATTCAACACCACATACCATATGCTCCTGGAAGGTAAGAAAGTTCCAGACTTTCACCTCCAGGATGCACTATTACACCACTTGGGACACCTCTATTTTCCTTTAATTGAGCGTGCCAAGATGATTTGGGAGGTGCACTAGAGTCAGGTCATTGGACATTTTGGGGTAGAAAAGACAATGGCAGTGTTGCAGAATTATTTTTATTGGTCGAACCTTCACATAATGTTGGGAATTACATCAGATCCTACACTACATGTGGCGTTGCCAAACCTACAATGAACAAGCAAGGCTTGTATACTCCTTTGCCTACTCCTAACCAGCCCTGGGAATCCATCTCCATGGATTACATGTCGGGCCTTCCTTTTACCAAGCATGGCAACGACTGTGTTTTCGTGGTCATCAATAGGTTCTCTAAGATGGCCATTATGGTGTCTTGTAAGAAGAGAATCACAACAAAATCCACTGCCAAACTCTTCTTTGAATGAGTATGGGTACACTATGGGATCCCACAATTCATTATCTCAGATCGGGACAACAAGTTATTAAGTACATTTTGGTCAAGCCTCTTGATGTTGTTGGATACCAAGCTCCCTAAGTCCATGACCTTCCACTCCCAAACTGATGGTCAGACAAAGGTCGTCAACAGGATGATCAGGCACATCCTGCACATATGCCACTTTAAGCATCCACACACATGGGATGAAATCCTCTCCTATGTTGAGAATAGATACAACAAAGCTCTCTACAGCTCAATGGGCTACATCCCCTTTCAGGTGGGATTGGGATTCCAGCCACTATGTCCGATGGATGTTTTCATACCACTTCCAGCTACTCAATCAAATTCAATGTTAGATATTAATTAATAGAGTAATGAAATACATAAAATATTTTGGAAACACAAACACAGAAGCACATAAAACAAGAGAGACACAAATATATGTGTTTCACCCAATTTGGGTTATGTCCATGGAGAAACAATCAGTCCTTCCTTTTGTATTATCCATCAAAATGAAGATATACAAACAGATCTACTGTAATTTCCTCTTCGCTCTCACACAGTCTCCTCTCTCTTTCTCGCTTAGAATAATAATACATAGCCACAATACAATTCCCTCATATAAACTAAGGCGTTGCCTTCTAGGGAAAAAGTTTCCTAAATTAACATAAATTCTACCGTCATATCATTTTCCTAATGAACGACCCAGATTGACCATGAACTTACAATATTTTACAAGGCAAATTTTCATTTATTTTTAGGTTTGGTGCGTTTCCCCCAAAACCCTGCCAAAGGGGACTCACAAAATTCATCGTCGCTCTCCTGCATGGATCCCCTTGATTATCATTAAACAATCGTCATTGTCACCCTGTTAGGAACATGGATCCAACATGACTAAAACAATAAAATATCTTAACAATTAGGAAGATAATCAGGCTCCACACCCAACAATCTCCCACTTGGAGACTAGTTATATAAAATCCATGCTTCACTTGCTGGACAATACTTCCACTTTGGACCTGGTTGTTTCTCATATTCATCATCATACTTTAATATTAATTGAAACTCAGCAGTATCTTAGTTTCTCCCTGGTTACAACTTTTGTTAACATATCTACAGGATTATGGATAGTGTGTATATTTTCTAACTTCAACTGTTCATCTTCCAACACTGGCTATACGAAATGATACTTGAGTTGTATATGTTTAGTATTGGAATGAAATCTTGAGCTCTTTGGAAGATGAATGGCACTCTAGTTGTCACTATATAACATGCATGTCTCTTGCTTCTTGCCCAACTCATCCACAAACCTTTGTAACCAAATCATTTCTTTACTAGTGTTTGTAACAACAACATACTTTGCTTCTGTTGTTGAAAGTGAAACAATGTTTTGCAACTTTGAAACAAAACTGATAGTTTTTCCACCTACAATAAACACATACCCTGTGGTGCTCCTTGTGTTATCTCTATCACTGCCATATCTGCATCAACATATCCCTGTAGAACAATATTTGAACCACCAAAACATAATTCTTGATTTTTGGTACCTCTCAAATACCTAAGAATACACTTCACTGCCATCCAATTTTATTTTCCCAATTGTTCATATACTTGGTTACAACTCCCACTGCGTGTGCAATATCAGGCCTTGTGCATACCATTGCATACATTAAGATTCCAATTGTTGATGCATATGGAACTTTACACATATAATCCATCTCTTCTTGAGTCTTGGGACACATTTCTTTAGTTTGAAATGGTTGCATTCTTCATATTAAATCTTTCCAACACCTTTTCTATGACTCACTCTGAGACAATGTTAATTTTTGATGTTTCCTATCTTTAGTTATTATCATACCAAAGATTTGTTTTGCAACACCCAAATCTTTCATTGTAAATGAATTTTCCAATTTTTCTTTGAGCACATTTATTTCCTGCATGTTAGACCCTAAAACAAGCATGTCTGTCAGGCTAGGAGGTAACTCCTCAAATGAGAACCTGTTTATTCATTTGGGTTGTTCATAGTTATATACATGAGGGAGCGAGTCTTGAGTTTCATCTCCCAATGGCTCTTCATTTTCTCTTATTTATTACTTACACTATTTACAATTGTTCACCCAATCCCTATGATTATGTGTCAACATTGCCCCCTTAATCTGATGGGATGTTGGTGAGTCCAAGCATCGTTTTGAATCTTTCAAGCTTTTCTCTTCCAAGCTCTTTGGTGAAGATGTTTGCAATCTGCTCATTAGTGGAACAATGGCGAAGATGGATTGTTTTGGCCTCAACATGATGTTGAATCAGATGATATTTTGTATTTATGTGCTTGGTTCGATCATGGAACTTTGTGTTCTTGGCCAACTTTATTGCAGAGCTTTTGTCAATCATCAGTGGAGTCAAATGTACTTGTTTTACCTACAAATCTTCCAAAATTTTCCTGAGCCGCACAATTTTTTTTGTTGCCTTAGCTGCTACCACATATTCTGCCTCTGTTGTGGAATCTGCTAGAACTGATTGCTTGTGTGCTCTCCAGGAGATAGCTCCTGATCCAAGACTCATAGCATAACCAAAAGTAGATACCCCAGTTTCTTTGTCTCCATCAAAGTCTGAATCTGAGTATCCAATCAAGCTGAAGTCTCCCACCTGTGTATACTTGAGTCCAAAGTCTTGAGTTCCCTTCAAGTACTTTAGAAATCTTTTTGCAACAGACTAATGTCCCTCACAAGGCTTTTGCATAAACCTCGAGAGAATTCTAACAACAAATGAAATGTCTAGTCTGGTAGTAGTCAGGTAGTTGAGACTTCCTACAAGCTGTCTATACTTTGTTGCATCCTCAAATTATTTTCCTTCAATGGATGTGAAATTTAAGTTTTGTTCCATTGGAGTAGATAGAGGATTTCATTCATTCATAACAAACCTATTCAAAAGATTTCCAATGTACTTCCTTTGAGAAAGGAATATAGACTTCGGACGTTGAGTTACTTCAATACCAAGATAGTAACGAACATAGCCCAAATCAATCATTTCAAAACCTTTCCTCAGTTCCTTCTTTATGGATGCAATGTAGCTCTCATTGTTCCCTGTCATCAAAAGATAATCTACATATACCACAAGATATACAACCATTTTGCCAACTTTCTTGACAAACAAAGTTGCATCATCGAGATCATAATGTTTGAAATTGAGTTTCAGAAGATGCTCAGCTAATTTTTCATATCAAGCTCGCAGTGCTTGCTTGAGGCCATACAAGGATTTCACAAGTTTTCATACTTTATTTGCATGTCCTTTCACAAAAAATCCTTTAGTTTTGGACATAAAAACATTCTCTTTTAGATATCCATTCAAGAAAGCAATTTTTACATCTGTTTGATGGACTTTCCAACCGTTATGAGCTGCTAGGGAAAAGAGTGTCTGAATGGTAGCCCATTTTGCTATGGGGGCAAAAGTCTCCTCATAATCAACCCCTTCCTTCTGTGCAAAAACTTTTTCCACAAGCTTTGCTTTGTGCATGTCAAGTGAGCCATCAGCTTTATACTTGTTCTTGTAGAACCACTTGCAGCCAATTGTTTTGTTTCCTAATGCAGGATCAACCAGCTTCCAAGTGTCATTCTTCATTAAGGCATCATACTTCTTTTGTATTGCTTCTTTCCATTCATCATGAGAAACAACTTATTTAAAGGAAGTTGGTTCAAAATTTGTAGACAAATTCAATTCACAATCATAAGAAACATCCATATCAACAGGTGAATCAGAGTCATATACATCACCTCCATTTTGTCGAGTTGAATTTCTTGTTCCTGTCTTTCCAACCTCATCAGGATGAACACTTTCAAGTGTCTTTGTCAACCACTTTGGGGGACCTTTGTGAGATGGTCCAAGTTTCTCGGTTGATTGAGTTGGGACTGAATCAAGATTGAGTCTCCCAATTCTTGTCAATCACATCACTCAAAATTTCATTAGTGGTTGGAGTTTCATGCGAGGGAGAGAGTGTTTTAGAATAATATTCCATAGGTTGATCTAGTATAAGAATCCCCCCTTTAAGATGTGGAATCTAATTAACAAATTCTTGAAATGATTTTGCATTTGTGAATCTATCCAAGTGATCAAGTTGCCTCTCAACAACATTGTCAGCTTTGGATAATTCAAGAAAGATTATATATGTAGATACAACAAAAATTTTATTGACTTCATCATAGAGATGGTATGCTTTGGAGGTGTTTGAATAACCCAAGAAGATACACTTACGACTCATTGCACCAAATTTGTTTCTATGTACCTTTGGTTTCAATGCATAACAGGTGGAACCAAAGACCCTGAGATGCTTTATCGAAGGAATGTGCGCATACCACATTTCATAAGGAGTCTTGTTTCTAATAGAATTAGATGGACATCTATTCCTTACATATATATCACATAGAACTGCATCAGCCCAAAACATCAATTTTGCATTCTTGAAAAACATCATGGAGCGCACCATATTTAAGATTGTCCTATTCATTATTTCAGCTACTCTGTTCTGTTGGGGATTATAATGCATAGTTGTTTGATGCTTGATCCCATATTCACCAAGTTAGTTTTCAAATTCATTTGAAGTGTATTATTTTCCATTATCAGTGCGAATAAAGCCAATATGAGAATGTGCATCATTTTCAATCCATGTATGAAAGTTCTTGAATGTTTGAAAAGCATTAGATTTGTTCTTCAATAAATAAACCCAACACATTCTGGTGTAGTCATCAATAAATGTCATCATATATTTATTTCCATTTGCAGAAGGAACAAGCACTGGAACACATAAATCTGAATTAATGAGTTCAAGTTTTCTATGTGCTCTAGAATGTGAATCATGAAAATATTGTTTGTTATGCTTTCCTAGAATGCAAGCATCACATTGCTTAAGTTTCCTAGGAATTGTAGGCAAACCAGTAACACCGTTTTTCTTCAACAAGCGGAGGTTGTCATAGTTCAAGTGTCCAAATCTAGCATGCCATAATAAAATTGATGGAAATGTACCTTCAGCATAATGAGAATTGTATGAGAAATTTTGTGCACAAGCAGAGATACCTTGCAGCTTGAGAAGCCTTTCTTCTTCTATCCCCGTCATGACAAGTGAGTGATATGATGCTTTTCTCACCTCAATATTGCCATCAAACATATGAATGGAGTGTCCTTACTGGCAGATGTGGACCAAGGATAGTAAGTTTCTCCTCAGTTGTGGGAGATATAAAACATCATGCAGAAGAAAGTTTGGAAGACCAGGCAATTTAAGCCTGATTGTGCCAAGCCCAGATGGCTTGAGTTTTGATTTGTCTGCAAAGTATACTGCTCCATCAACATTGTCAGTAAATTCTTCAAAAAAATCTCTTCTAAAGGTCATGGGGCAATTTGCTCCTGAATCAAGCAACCAATCATTTTTCCGAGAAGCAAGTGAAGCATTAAATAAGTCTTCAGTTACTCCAATATTACAATGTGCCGCAACATAAATCTCTTATATTGCAACATATGCATTACAAATTTGAATTTTCTCCTTGAGAGTGTATGCCCCCCCTGCCTCTGAAATTTATTCTTCCTCTTCCCCTCCAACCACCTCTTCCTCTGGAAGAATCTTGAGAAATATTCTTCTCTCTATGTGCAAGACACACAACCTCTTCATAAGACTGAGGAGCTATCTTATTTCCAAAAGCTTTCTCTATCTTAACAAATTTATTCACAAGGGAATCAAAGGTAATTTCTTTGAGGTTTCCATTTTCTTGCAATGATTCAAGATAATTTGAGTAAGTGGGATAAAGTGCCTTGAAAAAAGTTATCAGAGGAATGCCTAGTTCAACATTAGTGACTTTGATATCATGCATAATATATTTTACTTCTAATGGAAGAGAAAGAGGATCATCATTTCGTAATTCAAGGATGAATAATTTAATCATGAGTTGAACAACTTCAAGTGCAGAGTGTGAGTCATAGAGTTCCTTCATTTTTTGTAAGGCTTTGAAAGCATTTGAAAATGGTGAAATATGGTGACTCGCCTCTTCATTTACTGATGCTGCAATCAATGCATAAGCTTTGCTATTCTTATTTTCTCAAATGGCAAATTCCTTGTCTGAGGTAGGCCATTGTGGTTTTTTGTCTCCTTCTCCAACACACACTCCTTTCCACAGCTCATTAAAAACGAGAGTGTGTTTGATTTTTCGAGACCACTCAGGATAATTCTCCTTTCCATTGAGAACCACTACCACAATAGATATTAATGAATGCATCGTAAAATATGTGTACTATTAAAAAAATACTTCTGGTGGCAAAAAATGTAGTTATGGTGGCTAGAATGCAAAAAAAATGTAATATGATATTTATGGGACAAAAGTAATATTTAGGGTAGTGGTTACTTGGGGAAGGTTGATATGGGAAGGGTATTATATGGGAAAAGGGGATACCTATGGAGACTGAGGGATTAACTTGTCTGGGGAGGGTTGACGGTATACCAATGAGGTATGGCAGCGTTAACCTATGTATGGAGACCCATGGTAATGCATGAAGGGATCGTTATATACCATGGGAGGGGGCCGAGAGTGGTGTATACAATGTTCAAAACTGAGAGCGATGAGGGGTGTGAGTGCAAAAACTATGGTACAATGGAGGCAAAAGTGGGGCATTAAACGCTCAAGAAGGGTGTTGACTGTGAGATGAGCTAGGGGAAATGTGGTATGATAGCATTAATATACAGCTGCAGGGAATATAGGAGCCTGTAAGGAGGAAACTATGGCGTAGTGAGGAGATATCAGGAACCTGTATGGAGGAATCGTGGAACAATAAGGAGCGTATGGACATTGTTAATAAATGCTGGAAATCAGACTGTGTAGTGGAATGTTAGACTAGAGTTTGGGGCAATGGAGACCCACAAAGGGTGGTTTTGCAGTGCTAAAAGAAACAATGCATTGATGGGCAATGTTGTTATACAACAGTGGCAGCGTTAAAAGAAACAATGCAATGTACTGTGATACCTCACGTGATGCACACCAGGACTGTTCATTAATGCAATGTATTGTGATCCCATTCTTGACACCATGGTTCCATTGTGTAGCTCTCAACACCATGGTCTTCACACTCAACACGATTTTAACAGTCAATTCAGATAGGACAAAACTTATAGAATGATAACAAGTAGAGAAATTGATAGAAATGACAGATTCTGCAGCTTCCAGAAAAATGACATAAGGGATTTACAAGAGCAGAAAACTAAAAATAGAGGTTGGCTCTGATACCATGTCAGGCTAGGAGGTAACTCCTCAAATGAGAATCTCTTTACTCATTTGGGTTGTTCATAGTTATATACATGAGGGAGTGACTCTTGAGTTTCATCTCCCGATGACTCTTCATTTTCTCTTATTTATTATTTACACTATTTACAGTTGTTCACCCAATCCCTATGAGTAGGTGTCAACAATGTCATCTACAAACAATAACAATATAATATAGTTTCCATTATTTTTCTTTTTAAGATAAACATAGTGATCATAATATCATCTAGTATAACCTTGTTCAGACATAAACCTGTCAAATTTTATCGACCATTGCCTTGGAGCCTATTTTAAGCCATACAATCTCTTCTTCAATTTGCACACTAATTTCTCTTACCATTTGACTTCATACCCTTGTGGTTGTTGCATATATATATTTATTCCTCCAAATCCCCATGGAGAAAGTTTTTCTTTACATCTAACTACTCAAGATGCAAATATTTTGCTGCCACTAGACTTAAAATAGTTCTGATTGAAGCCATTTTAACAATAGGAGAAAAAAATTCATCAAATTTTATACCTTTCTTTTGTGCAAACCCCTTCACCACAAGTCTAGACTTATACCTTTTTTTACCTCCATCTTCTTCCTTCAACCTGGAAACCCATTTATTTTGCAATGTTGTTTTACATGCATGCAACTTGACTAAGTCCCAAGTCTAGTTATACATCAAGGAGTCCATCTCTTCTTCCATAGATTTCTCCCACTTCTTCCTGGTTTCTACCTGCATTGCTTCTTTGTATCTTTCATATTCATCATAATCATTCAAAAATACATAATATAATGAAGAATAGTATCATTCAGGGGGTCTAATTATCTTGGTAGATCTTCTAACACCACTTTCAGGTGTTTGAGGTACCTATTGTTGTTGTGGTTGTTGTTGTTGTTGTTGTGGCTACTAATCAATATGATTTTCGAGCAACTTTGTCTTTTATGTGATCTCATCAAGCATTGTGTATTCTTTGTTTTCTTTTTCCTATTTCTTTTCCTGCATTTGATCCTTATACAATATATTTTCATTAAATATGACATCTTTGCTCCTAATGATTTTTTGATTTTCATAATCATATAAGCGATAACCAAAGTCATTAACACCATATCCAATAAAGGCACATTTCTTTGATTTTGCCTCAAGCTTTGTTCTATTGTCTTTATTGATATGGACAAAGGCTTCACAACCAAAAATATTTAAAAATGATTAGTTTACCATTTTACCTATCCATTCCTACTCTGCAATACCACCATACAAGGAACTTGAAGACCCTCTATTTATTAGATAAAAAGCACTATCTACAGCAGCTACCCAAAATTGTAAGGGAAATTTTACATGCAATCTCATGCACCTTGCACACTCCATGATTGTCCTATTCCTCCTTTCTGACACACCATTTTCTTGTGGTGTTCCTGGAACTGTTTTCTCTCTATGAATTCCATGCTCTAAAAAGTAGTTATCAAACTCTTTGTTCCAATATTCACCTCCATTGTCTAATATGAGACACTTCAAATTATTTCATGTGCCATTCTCAACCAAATATTTCCATTTCTTGAAAGTATCAAATACATCAGATTTATTCTGAATACAATAAATCTAGGTTTTCCTGGTTGTATCATCAATAAAAGTAACATAATAGTGAGAGCCACTGAGAGATGATACATGAGCAGGTCCCCATATGTTTATATGCACAATCTCTAATTTTTCACTCTTCTTTCTTTTCCCAACTCTGATAAATCTAACTCTCTTATGTTTTAAATAAACAATTTTTTCACAGAAAACCAAATCAACATGCTTCAAACTTGGCAACAAATTTCTTGATTGAAGAATCTGCATCCCCTTCTCGCTCATGTGTTTGAACCTATAATGTCGCAATGTCGCATATGCTCCTTTGGAGGTTAAATCATTAACACAATAAGAAATACCATTTCATAAATACAACCTACTAACCTTTTCTCATTTTCCTAGTATTAGTGATCCTTTAGTGACCTTCGAGGTTTTGTCTGTGAATGTAGTTACACAACCTTCACCTCCCAATTGCCCTGTTGAAATTAGATTTTTATTTAGATTTCTAACATACCTTACCTCCTTTAATATCCATTGGTATTTGTTCTGTTGTTTTATGAGTACTTTACCATTCCAATAAGTTTACAGGGTTTATCATCACCCAAACAAACATGTCTATAATATCCTTGAACATAGTGACTATGAAAGTGTTTCCTATTAGGTGTGGCATGGAATGAAGCCCCTAAATCTACCACTGAGGCATCAATAATATTCTATAATGAAATAATCAAAGCATATTGCAACACATCACCTATCACATTCACTTCATGATTGTTCTCTTGTTGTCCATCTCCTTCTTTTCCCTTTCGATATTTTCAGTCTTTCTTTAGGTGTCCTTTCTTCCCACATTTCTAGCACACTATCCTTGATCCAGATTTGGATCTGCCTTTTCTTGACTCACTGTTTTCTTCAGCTCCTTCCTCTTTCCATTTTTCTTCCCCTAGTCTCTGCGGTCAAAGAATTACTTGATGTCTCACCAGAGCTTTTCAGCTACATTTCCTCGCTAAGGATGGCACCAACAACATCATCAAACTTCAAAGTATTAGATCTAGAGACAAAGTTACTAATAGCCATAACTAATCCATTCCAACTTTCTATCAATGAGAAAAAAATAATAGAGCCCTAACTTCATCATCAAAATTTACCCCTACATAACTTAACTAACTGATAATTGTGTTAAATTCATTTAAATGATTAGCAATAGATCCACCTTCTGACATCTTCATATTAAATAAATGCTTCATAAGAAATACCTTATTTGAGGTCGATGGTTTTTCATATAGTTTGGCCAATGTCATCATCAAACCTTATGTTGTTGTTTCCTTTGAAATGTTGAATGCCACCGATGCTACCGGACATAGCCAAATTGTTCCTAGTGCCTTTCTATCAAGAATCTCCCATTCTATGTCTGTCATACTCATTGGCTTCTTTAGTTTTCCACTCAATTGTAGGTACAAATCTTTATGATATAGATAATCTTCCATCTGCATCTTCCACAACTATTAGTTTTTTCCATTAAAATTTTTGACCCTAAACCTTCCATCTTCCACCATTTCTCCCACTCGAACCAGGAACCCTTCTCACCTATGAGTTTATTAGCCAAATAGACCTTCAGCTTTGATACCAGTTGTTAGAAATTAATTAACAAAGCAATGAAATACATAAATTATTCTGGAAACACAAACACAAAAGCGCATAAAATAAGAGAGACACATATGTACGTGGTTCACCCAATTTTGGCTACGTCCACTGAGAAACAACCAATCCTTCATTTTATATTATCCATCAAAATGAAGAGATACAACCTACAATAGATCTGTTGTAATTTCCTCTTTTCTCTCACATAGTCTCCCCTCTCTTTCTTGCTTGGAATAATAATACATTGCCATAATACAATTCTGTCATATAAATCGAGGGGTTTCCTTCTAAGGGAAAAAACCCTAAATTAACATAACTTATACTGTCATATCATCTTCCTAATGAACGACCTAGATTGACTACAAAATTACAACATTTTACAAGGAAAATTCTCATCTATTTTTAACTTTGGGGGCGCTGCCCCTGAACCCCCGCCGGGGGGCGGGGTGGCTTTTAATCATTGTCGCCCCCCTACCCTGACGACGATTAAACAAGCGGCGTTGCCACACCATTAGGAACAGGGATCAAATGTGGTTGAAACAAAAAAACCTTTGAACAATTAGGAAGATAATCAGGCTCCACACCCAACATTCAACTCATGTCTAGTTTAATATGACAGAACTAAAAACTTCATTGAGTGCATTTAGCACATCCTCTAGCAGGTCCATGACCTATTGGACAAATCAAATGCTAAGTGCAAACAATGTCATAATCAACATCAGGTGCCACACAAGTTCCAAGTGGGCGACAAATTTTGGTTACATTTGCAGAAGGAGTGCCTCATTAGGGCCCACCACAAGCTTTGCCTGCTCTAATATGGGCGTTACACCATCACTAAGGATATAAGGGATAATTATTTCAAGCTCAACATTCCACCATTCCTTAGCTTGCACCCAGTATTCAATGTGGACGGTTACGACCATACTTCCCCCATTGCTGGAAACATCTAACGTTGCTGAGCAGCTGATACCAACAGAGCTCAACCTAAGCTATATCGAACAAGCCACAACTGATAGGTTAATGGGTACATAGATCAATAAAAATCACCAGTAGAGGATCCAAATATATCGAGTTGTCAAAGAATACCAACTCCTTCACTCAGGCAAGTTACTCAACAGGGACCAGGTTCAACAAACAATTCCTCACCTCATGGAGGCTCTACACGCAATGGGGATCATTGCATCCTAATGGGGGGGGATTGATCTAGGTGGATATTGGTGGCCACCTACCTATTCCACCTGGACATCTAGTCGGTTTCATCAATTTCCTTGATTATAGCACAATTTACTATTTTTAGTAGTTTTTTGGGTCCTAAACTTCCAGAGTCATTTTGACCCCCCTAAACAACAATTTTTTCAGGTCCGAAATAGGCTTGTATAGTAATCAGAGATACCTTTCTAATGAGTTATCACACACACCAAACAGAGATCATATGACAAAGTTACGATCCAAGAAGTTGGTTGCCCAACTAACCCCAATGAGGCCTACAAACTCTTGGTGTTCCATCTCCTAGGGTTAGTGTTTTGGTTGTTTAGGGCTTCCCTTTGTTGTTCAATAATAAAAATTCCCTTGAGCCTCATTGTAACAAGTTAAAAGGAATGTAGCTGCCACATCTCTTCTTAGAGATAAGCTACCATCACCCATGCTAGTTTATTTCCATTTCGTATGTAAGCATCTTTTAGTGCTTCAATATTAATGAAATGAATATTTATTTCTACTGCATCTCTATGTTTATGTTCATATTTTTATTTTGTTTCGTTCCTACATAATTCTGGATCATTTTCCCTTGTGGAATCATAGCCTCAGCTCATGGGTGGCCTCTATTTCATAAATATTTGGCACAATAGGGAGCTTATGGTTGGGTGGAACATCTTTTTGCAACGAATGAGAGGAAAATTCCCAAAATGGGAGATGTTTAAGACATACTTGTGATTATGTTGAACTAATGTTGTTATGTCATGGGTTATATTAGTTTATATTTTGTGTGGTTCTATTTGCAAGTTTAATTCTACATTTTAAATTTCTTGTCCCATTAATTGAATGAGTTAATTATATTCTATACCTACATTATAATGCTTAAATATGCTAATTAATTAATAGTAGGGAAGTGATAAAATGCATCGAGATAGGTAATTTTGAGATATGGTATAAAAACAACAAATTTAGAGTGAATATTGGTGGCTTCAAGAGTTCCCCATATCCTAGATGGAGTGCAATATTGGGTACGCTACAATATGGTAGAAAAATTATTGTTTATAACACTATGGTTTTATAGAACATAAATCAATTTGTACAGGAGGAAATTATAATTTTAAATGAAGTGATTGATAAAGTGTCTACATGAGAAGAATTTGGGAAAAGTTGTGGAAGTTTGTAATTGGTGTCGATTCTCAAATTGAAATATTGTTGGAGTACATAGATAAGTTAAAGAAGTATTATATTTATTATTCATAGGTTGTAGAGTTCAACTCCATTGAAAATAGAGTGAAAATGTATTGTGTAGGCTACTTGTTTGATGAAATGTTCATAAGAAAGAAGAGTTGATGGGCCTCCTAAATAGGTACAATTCAAGGCCCATCTAACCATTGTGGAGTATCAAGGAAGGTATGCTTCGATGGTTATTTTGGTATCTTTTTATTAAAACTCAAAAGCCTTTTGTATGGGAAATTTAGATAATGATAAGTATTTATAACGAAACACGAGTGATTAATGAGAAACACTGACAATCGTCATTTCTATGTGCAGGAGGGAGGAAAAATGGACGGTGGCCATTCCAAAGGTAAAGACAAGGATGAGCTAACTGCTGTCCCTTTGACGGGAGACTGGAAGCACACTAGATCAAAACGGATCAACCCAGGAAAGGACGCGGAGATACCAGCACGGAGCAGAAAAGGAAAGAAGTGACGCAGTATTAACGATTCTGCAAATCCCTCAGGATCTTAGATCCTGAGGTATCGCTATTGTATCTATTTTCTGTATCTAGATATCTCTGCCATCTTCCTTATAAAAGGGATAACACTGTTGGCTACGAGAGAGGCTATTTTATGTAATTTCTTTTAAGGAAGATCGGGACTATGATCTTCATGTTCTGTTGAAGACTTGAGTTCCTGTAATTTTATTTCATGCCTTAATACAGACTTGTTTACTCTTTTATCTTTGAGCCTGGATCTATCTTAAGCAGTGTACCCTGGAGGCTAAGGGCCCGGCCCTGGAGGACACTTGCTCTTGTACCATTACGCGTGGTTTCTGTGTGGTTTGTTCATAGACGTAATCTGGTAATTCTGCTGTGTTTTAGAATATTATATTACATGCTCTGTTATGTTTAACTCGTCTCGTGTTCCTGAACTTTATATTGACGCTGTGTCATTTTACCAATCCTTTAAGTATTGATTAATCTCTACAGGACACTGTCACTCCATTACAGAGTTCATTACGATTGTGTTTAGCATTATAACAAGTTATCTTGAAAGGTCTGTTTTCACATGATTATTGAATGATATTGTTCTTCATCTTGAGATGCAATCGTATGTGTTTATTTAGATCAATAACAGAAGCAGATTGAGTATGTTGTGTTTCTAAGGTTTTGATCGGTAGTGTTGTTCCATCGTAGGTGTACATCTTTTAAGACTGAAGGATTGATGTTTCGATTGGAAAGATTAAATAGAATTACAGCTTGAGGAACTTGGTTACTGCTTATTTCAACTATTGTTCCATTTCTGAATTGTTGTTCCATTTCTGAATTGTTGTTCCATTTTAATTGTTGTTCCATTTATTTGCTGTCCCATTTATTTGTTGTTCCATTTATTTGTTGTCCCATTTATTTGTTGTTCCATTTCAATTGCTGTTCCATTTCCAGATTGCTAATTTGTTGTTTCTTAAGGACAGTCCCAGGCTGTAGTGAGCCCCAGCATCTGCTATTTGGCTCCCAGACCTCTGATCTGCTCCCATCAGCTATGAAAGGGATGTGTTATTGCTATCGGGCCCTTGGCTGATGTGCTTTTCTATTTCGTTGCTATTTCCTTTACTTGTTGTTTCATTTCTATTCATTAAGAATTGTCTCAGGCTGTAGTGAGCCCCAGCATCTGCTATTTGGCTCCCAGACCTCTGATCTGTTCTCATCAGTTACGGGAAGGATGGGTTATTGCTATCGAACCTTTGGCTGATGCAATACTTGGTGTGATTTGGTTTTTTGAAGTAGTTAAGTTGTAGACTTGCATTGATTTACTTTCGTAGCTTTTAAATAGTTTTACTACAAGCATTACTCTAGCAAGTGCTAAGCCTCATACCGAGACACTCTTTGAAATAACCAGACGTTCCCAGATTGACATATTAATGTGAGGTAACCAGAGGTGAAAGAGACCCTTTTTATAGCTCTACATTTTGGCGCCGTTGTCGGGGAAAGAGTGTAGCCATTTGTCTTTTTTAGAGTAGTGTACGAACCTGCTAGGGAAGAATTAAGTTTTGAAAACGGAAGGTAAGAAACTACGTGCGGAGCATGTAAAATCCCTGCTCCTTTGCCCGCTTTCCTGCAGATTTCCTGCTATCTGCTTAAAACTTAGTAGTTAATTTGAGTGCATGACTAAGCAGAAAAATCCGGAGAAAAATCCCAAACCGTTACCAAAGCCAGAAAAAGCTAAGGGACCGGTGACCCTTGGTCGATCAACATTCATAGACGAAACCTATAAGAAAGCCGAATCTCAGCCTTTAGTAGGACCCAGGAAAGTTACTTCCAAACAACCTACTAGTTCCCTTCAGGCCTCAGGCTCACCATCTGAAGCCTTTGCTGAGGTGCATAGTCAGACTGACGAATAAGACTTTCAAGAAATTGAAAATTCTATTCCAGAATGACTGCAAGAAGGGAATCTCAGTAATCTTTGTGAAGGAGAAGGGGAAACAGGGGAAACAGGGGAGCCAAGATCTCCTCCTAGGATAACTTAGCCATTGAATAGCCCAGAGAAGGGGAGCGCGGTAAAAATTATTATTGAAGACACCCTATTTCCTCAGACAGAAATCCCAGATAGAGGAAGTGCTATTAAAACTGTTCCTGTTGAAAAAATTCCTCCTCAACCTAGGAATACCCTCTTAGATATTCCAGAAGGTTATTGGCATATATTTGACCCAATGGCTCAAAATCCGCCAAACACCCAAACCTCTACACTACAATACCCCATAGTGGATTCCGCAGCAAATGCTCCTATGAAAGCAATCCCCCTTCAACACATCCCTACATTTCACAGACTTACATCAGAGGACCCGGATGCATTCTTATTCGAATTTGATCTACTATGCAGGGGATATGATTACATCACTGACCCCCATAAACTAAAATTGTTCCCCTCCACTCTGAAAGGGGCAGCTTTAAGATGGTTTATGGGATTAGGTGGTGGAGTTATAAATAACTGGGAACAAATGAAAGAATCTTTTCTAAAGAAATATCAAGACTACTGTAGGTATAGAGAACTAAAAGCTGGAATATTTCAGATGGTAGCTAGACCAAACGAAACATTAGAAGAATATGTGGAACGTTTCCAGTATAATTTGCAAAGATCCCCTTATGCATCGCTTCCTTTGCCTGATAACGTGTTGAAAGCAACATTAATAAGGGGCATGAAAGAACAATGGATTGAAACATTAAACATTATGGGGAAAGGGGATATTTATCAGGAAAGTTTTGCTGATATAATTGATCTATGTATCAGGAGTTCGAGAGGCAGTACACGAATCAAACCAGCAAAACATGATCGATTTGCACGAGAAAATAAAATTTCATCAGAAGGAGTAACACGTGTGGAAATTGGAAATTTATTTGAAAATTTTAAAACTGATATACTAGGAACACTGACTACACAATTGGACATTTTGCAGGCTAAGAAGAAACAAATAGAGGCAGAACAGAATTTGGCAATCTTCTGCCCCAGGTGCATGAAGAAGCATATCCATAAGGAGTGTCCATTAGATACATTTCAAACATGTGCTATATGTACAAAGGATCACTCTACAGAAAATTGTCCCTCATTACCTGCACTGAAAGCGATATATAAGGAAGCAGAAGAAGAACCAAAGGCAGTATATCTACTCAACCAGTGTCGTCAATTCCAGCCGCGACAAACTGGTATGTTTTCAAACCCAGCTTCTTCTTTTTAGTATCCGCATTACAATACTCAACAGTATAATACATGGCAAAGTCAGTTTCAACCCCCATTTCCAAACTGGTCACCACAGTCGTATCCTTCTGCAAACCCGTGGCTAAATCAGACAAGCCAATCTGGTTGGTCAAATCCTCCTTATCCCCCACCATACTGGCAAAACAACCAATACCCACCACCATACTGCAAAACCCCCAATCTAATCTGAGACCCCAACTCCCAGCCCAGCCCAATCCCAATCCAAATAACAGACTGGTCCAAGCACTCCAAATTTTAGAAACACCAAAAGAAGGACCCGATCTGAGGGAGTGCAATGATCTTCAGCTAAGATCTGGGCGTATTATCCAAACAGAGGGAAATAAAA
>APFE031010380.1:0-10165 GCA_000404065.3 Pinus taeda
TCCCTTTGTATCTTGAATTATGTATGAGGGGCAGAGTTTGCACTATTGTGGCTCTAGTTTTGAAGGCAGAAGTTCAAGCAATGTAAAGGGCTGTTGGAGACCAAGGACATAGAAATGGATGCAATAAATTGGTATTTCTAATACTACTGTTTCAAATATCAATTTTAATTTCATGGTGACAGGAATGTATCATTTTATTCATGTTTGTGCACTATTGTCAATATGGGTAATTTGTCTCAATATTGTTATTATGTATCTCTGTTTTTATAGATTAATTTATCATTTTTGAGTAACTACTTACTCTGAAATCTGTCTTATGAAACCGATTTATTGAATGGTAATGTGTTGTGAACTATTTCCACATATCATTATTCAATTATTGGATTTATTGATTTGATAATCAATTCATTTTTGTGAACTACTTCCTAGAATGTCATTGGTTTATCATTTCAAGTTTTAAGGTCTCAATAGAATGTGTTTTGGTAACCATAATATCAGTTAATTGAACTACTTCATTAACTTGATATTCATTATAAACAAGACATATTTATCCAATACTTTAATTATCTTGCTACTTAGTAGAGGTTGGAATCTATATATAGCCTAATTAAGATAGGATTTAGAATTAGTTCTTGCTTGTATCGGTTAGAATAAGCTTGCATTTAGAGTAAATTATCATTCTGTTTTAAGTCCCTCTTCAAGGGGGCAAAACTTTAGTTTTGTGGTCTTTGCCGCTTGAACCCAAATCAGGCTTAAGGTCATTCCTTCTTGCTTGAATTAGCAAGGAGAAGTGATCTGATATCCCTTCTATTGGTAGGTTAAAGATACATCATAAACCAATAGCAATAGGGAGAAGGTAACTGGACCTAGTTAAACCAGTCGGAGCCACCACACCAAACGGAAAAGGAGCTGCGTTTAAGGTCTGGACCGGGTGGTTATCCCCCAATGTTGTTGCAACGATTTTCGAGGCATCAACATTTTTGGCGCTAGAAGGAGGGCTTGAGACTTTTTTGGCTATTGGAGTATTTTCAATTTTAACATTTTATTTATTATGATGGCTCCTCTTAAACTTCCAATTTGGAGTTGTATTCATGGACGTGCATCCTCCAATACTCCACCCGAAGTGGTAAGACTCTTGTCTCAGTTAAAGTTTAATGGTAAGAGAAATTCTTATGCTTTTAATCACGTCTTTCAATTTATTCAGAATGTTTCAAAATATGATTTTCAAGGAATTGATGAAGGCATTTTATGTAGAATTTTTACTCTCACATTTGCGGCAAAAGCCAGAAGCTGGTGTAAAACTCTTCCAGTTGCTTCAATCCACAGTTGGGATTCAATTTGTTACAATTTTCTTTTGTAAATTTGACGGCTATGATTAATGAAACAGGTATGTGAAAGAAATTGAATTTTCGGAAGGTTTGAAAATGAGTCTGTTAATGATTTTAATATTCGATTTCATTTGAATTGCTTAAGATTTAAAGATGAAGATAAACCTACGGAAGAAGAATCATTAGATTGGTTTGAATATATTTGTTCTCTTCCACCCATTCCTAATCCATATGAGATTAATTCAAGCTTTGTTCCATCCCATTACAATATAAATGAAAATCCCAACATGGATGTGCAAATAAATGGTGATGAAGCGGTTTCACAAAGCTTGGAAAATATTTCCATTCAAATGCAAGAAGAAAACAACAACAATTTTGGAGAAAAAACCGCCTTGAAATTTGAAAGCTACTTTGAAGTAAATTCGGAAAATCAGATCGCAAATCAGCAAGTACAAGCAACAAACAAAGCAATCAAAATGCAAAATGCTGTACAAATTTCCGAATTTCTCCATGATGAGCAAATGCCAAAATCAGAGAAGCAAAGCAGCGTTCTTCAAGAAAGCATATGCACGCAAAGGAATGATTTGCAATCAGAAATTTACAATGAGCATAATGCACAAGAGTTCTCAAACAGAGACAGTTTTAAATGCATTGTTTCAGGTTCACATTTTTCCCTTTATCCTGATATTTTTAATGATAGTAACTTTTCCCCTCTTGGTATCAATGATATTTCAGAAATTAAAGAGGATGATTTAAATGAATTACCATTAAATTTTTATCAAGATAAAGAAACAATAATTGATCATTCTTTTGCCACTAATGAACATTTTTGTTCCTCCTTGTTTTGATATATTGGATGAGATTGAAAGGAATTCTATAGAATCTTGTGAGGTCATTTATGATGATTACTTTGATATTGAGAATGTTGATTTCAATTTTTCTCAAGATAATCCTCATGATAATATAATTCAAATAACATCTATAAATGAGGAAAAAAAACATTTTTCAATTTGTAGGGGAAAAATTATTTACCCAAAACCCCCAATTTTTTTCCTTCCATTTTATTTAGAAGTAGCAAATTATCTTCATTGTTTCTTGTTCAAAAAACATTCCAATTTATGATTCATATCATGATCAAACTCTCATTCCTACTCATAATCATAATTCGTTTTCTAATTCACAAGTTGGAATTCAAAATTTTTCAAATACCATAATTCTGGCCAATCCTTGTGAAAATGAAATCATTTCAAAACAATCCCAATTGTGCTGTAACATTAGTTGTAAAAATAGTGATTTTATTTTATTTTTATTTCCTCAGTTATTTGGTTTAAATTTAGATTTATTTTCTGATTTTATTTTGCAAAATTTTCACACTTTTCGCTGGCATATTGAACACCTTACTATCAAACACTCAATTGATGTATTGCACAATTGGGAAATTCAAGTTTCATATTATAATCATCAGCATCAAAAGATATTAATATTCCAATTTAAATCAACGCTAATGTTTCATCAAAAGCTTCTATTTTTTCAAAGGCAATGTCAACAAGAGAATGCATTTTTGCAATCTGGCCAACAATTTAATTCAATTAATAATTTTCCATTTCATTTGAAAGGTTTGCATCCATTTTTCATTAATTCATTTGAAAAATATTTCGAAATTTTTCTCTCAAAGGAAATGGTTAATAGCTTAACATTTGTACATAACAATAACAATTTTTTCCAGGCCTTTGAATTTGAAAACTCATATCCACAATTGGGCTTGTCATCTCCTCTTTTGAACATTTCCCAATCATTAATGGAAATCCATCCAGATTTTTGTGATCCAATTGGTATCGAATTGGAAAGGAAATTTCATGAGAAAGAGATTTTAAATCAGTTACTAACAATAATTGTACATTTTTATTTCACATTTAATTTTCTTAGTTTAATTAGATTTGTATTTTTATTACTAACATTTGAACTGTACATAAACACAGGAATAAAATTGAGAAAATGGCTACACTTGGATACATATACCTAGTCATTTTCATGTATTATGGTATTAGAATAGGAGATAGAATTATTTAGTTAGCTGTTTTATTGTAGTTAATTTATTTGCAATAGTTCTATAGATTAAAAAAATTAAACAAAGCAATCAACCTTCTCTACATGTTCGTTGGAAACATGTTTTCACTTATCCAGAAAATTTTAATTCTTGCTTTCCTTTGAGACTTCTTATAGCAACTATCTCTTACTCTGCCTATTAATTGAATAAGTCTTGATTAAATCAATTAAATTGCACTTGGTCTTCGATTTTCTCAAGCCACTTTCTTTTATTTCGATTTCCTTTCTAAGATTTTCTTTTTGGAAATTTATTATGTAGGATTTTGAGAAGATATATAAAGGCTTCATGATCCTATATCCCATGAGATGTATGATTGACTATGATAAGCTAGTTCTAATTCAATCATTATTAGTCAGATCTAAACCTGTCACAGTAATATATGAAGTTCATATTATCTTCCTCGGAATTTGCCAAAAGCTGATCTTAAGGATGCCCATTTTGCCAAGTGCACACATTTAAATCTATTTTGATATTTTTCTACAATTAGTGACTTAATCTCATTCTAATCTTTAGTTTATTATCTGATGCTGTAAAACGCATCATGTTTTATTTACTAAAGGCATTATTGAACAGTCACTATAGCAATACATATTTTTCTCAATATTAAATCAGAATGAGCAGAGGTAATAAATTGTTACTTCACTTCGAAAGGGAAGCATAGTTTCATATTTATTTCTGGTAAATTTTATATTCCATGAACATGAATGACTGATTTCATTTAGGCTGATTGCACACTTAGATTTAGAATAAATAGTGAGATGATTTTAATCAAAGGAAGAATTTGAAGATTTATCAGGTAAAATTTACAGACAAATTCCTTTCAGGTACGCATTTACAACTTTATTCTCATCCATTATCAGTTCATCTTTTCCTTAGTTTACTTTTGATTTGTGTTCTGTTTTATTTGCAGGTTTTTATTTATTTTCAAAACTTGAAGTAAGCGGCAAACTCATTTCAAATTTGCAAACAAGTTCAGGGAAATTCAATTCTGATGCATTAGAATTTAAGCATTTTTTAAACTTTGCTTTCATTCATTAATAAACCCAATTGAAATTTCAAGAAATATCATAAGATCATTCGCATCATAAGATTTCATCGGAAGTAGTTCTTAGTATTTCTTTTGATAACAAATTGTTCATCAAAGACCTCCGATGTATTATCTTACTCATATGCCATATTGCATTTCGCATATCGGAGCTTTCCAAGTGAAGTATACTTCCATGAATATGAATCGCCGATCTCCGATAATCGACTTTACCGATATTGCGATAAACACATAATTCCGGACCCGACATGAAATTCAAATCAAATTCATAAAATATCGCGTCCGTTCAATCGCGATAATGATAAGAGCATAACTTTAAAAGGACCGATGTCTCGGATCCGATATGTTATCAAATTTTCATCATAAAATTATCGGGTCCACTCTTCATCACATATCGGCATATTGAAAATTGTTATATCATGCGCTTAAGATTGCCGATCGCAATTGCCGATTAGCCACGTCATTCATCGCATATCGGCATCGCAACAATCATATTGTGTTACATCGGGTGCTTAAGATTGCCGATCGCCGATTTACGTCATTCATCGCATCGCCGATATCGCAATTGCTTCCTTGTAGTTTTATTTATGGCCGATGTCTCGGATCCGATATGTTATTAAAATCCCATCATAAAAAGTTATCGGGTCCTCTCTTCATCGCATATCGGCATCGCAAAAAATATATTGTGTTACATCAGGTACCCAAAGTTTGCCGATTGCCGATTAGATACGACATCCATCGCATCGCCGATAGTGCAATCATTTCATCACATTTATTATGCTCACGTCACTTCTCTGAATCTACGATGTGCATTTTGCGATACGGGAAGCACAATGTAAATATTTTCTGATCCCTGATATAATGTTTCTTTAATGATGCGATCGCTTCGTTTCATTACACATGTTCTTATCAGCAATTTGCCATTGCAATCTCTGATGCGATAGCTTCCAATGCATGCCTTTGAGCCATTAACATCTAATCGATATATGGCATAGCAATAAAGGTGAAGTTCTGCAGATTAAATTTGAAGCATGGTGAAGAAACATGTTATGTGAATCATCCGATACGGTAATGTGTTATTTTTAAAAAGCGAGCTTGGGTAACCACTATGGTAAGAAAGTAGTTAATGACCAATTTGCAACATATTCAAATTATTTCAATTTCTCATACATTTTAGTTTAAATATATAATTCCATAAGTAAAAATGAAATTCAAGACCTCTCTATCTTCATATTTAAATTTTATTATCTTGAATTTGGTCTTGATTCTGGACAATTTATAAAATCATGGAATTTATATGAAACTAATGATATTTTGGGAAATAGTCATTGCTGCAAATTCTCATTTCGTTTCTAATGCATTTATTTTAATTTCAATTCCCTTAAGCACTAAGCATTCCATTTTTTTACTGCTTGCTTTAGTTTAAATAAAATAAATAATGATTTTGGGTTATATGATTTTGGTTAGTTTGACTTCTTCATGTTTTTAATATTAATTAAAATAAGAAGTCAGCCACTTTGGAAGGAACTGATAACTTTCAGGGTAGTCCAAAAGCATGCTCCATGTTGATTTCATTGTACCCACTTTTCATTTTATTTCCATTTCATCACTCTAGTTTCATTTTATAGTTTTTTAAACTATGCTGATATAAAACTCTGTTTTGCAGCTCTTCATAAGATCTTTCAATCTTCTGCTAAATCAGATTTTCAAGGTCCATACTCTTCTTTTGGCTTAATTCCAAGAAGCAGCGATAATCTTCGTCGAAACAGCTACATCAGGAAGTTTCTCAACCTTTAGTTTGTTTATTTAGGCATCTTGTTTTTGTTAGAAAATAATTAAAATGATGCTTTGAAACAAGAAGATTGATACCAGATAGGAAGTTTTCATTGTGGCTGAATTTTAATCATCACTGCTATTCAAAAAGCCTAAAACACTCACGACCCTGCAAGGTGTGATTTACCCAATCTCGACATGAGAATGATTGATTACACGATTATTTTCTTTTTCTTCATATTGTTGAGACATTGATATAAGCATTCTTGCTTGAATTTATCTTTTGAAGCTTGGATTTTCTTTCATTTTTCACATTTCTTCATTTTAATTTCGTTTGCTGATTTCTTTTCTCACTTTAGCGTAAGACTTCTTTTCTTTTAGTTTTCAGCTTTGATTTTGGTGACTTTGCCATTATTTATATGGAAGGCCTATTTGTTACCTAACAATGGTCAGGATACGTGGAGAAAAATTGTTAATAGTCACCTATTAGCTTTTTCTTAAATCTCTTAGTGAAGTTTGATTTTCTTATTATAAAAGTAGACATACTTAAGGAAGAGATTACCAATCAAGAGAAATTGGCAAAGTATCATAAAATCTGAAAATTTCTTTTGATCAAAATTGTAATTATTTTGAGACTTCAATATTTTATTAAGATCTTTCAAAGTTCTATTATCAGTCAAGAAAAGTTATTTTTAACCAAGTAAAGACACTTTACAGCAAAGCACCTTTAACTCTGAAATTGTCATTTTTAACTCTTAAGGAGTCAATGATTCTCCCTGTCCCAAAGAGTCTTATTTTTCTAGAGTATAATCCTGAAATATATTTAAACTTAAAAGATAAGAGGTCTCATCGTGAGCCTGCTTACCATGATCATAGGGGAAAAATAGACTGACATTACCAACACTGTTAAACAAATCAGGGTAATGGCTTATGATTGCAAACAATTATAAGACAAGGGGTCTCATCACGAGCCAGTTTGTTCAGTCCAATTTTAACCGGTGAATGGCATTGTCAACTATCTGGCTACCACACTAGGACAATGGCTTTTAAGATTTAATAATAATAATAATAATAATAATAATAAATAGTAATACATATATAAATGGATTTATCTCTAGATCAATAATTCTTAAAAGATGGGATTCTGAATCATTTATGATTAAAAGGTAACCCTGTCGAAACTATAGACGTTTGTTGGCAGCAGTGGCTCTACCCGTGACAAACGAGTATATTTTGAAAGCTAAGCTGTAAAGTGACCTCTGCTTTATCTCTACAACTAATTAAGGACTGATGTAGGGTTTTGAAATATTTTAATGTATGAGGAATTTTAAGAAAAATTACAATTAGATGATTCTTGTTTTTATTCAGACTGATGAACTTAGTCAAGCATTTCAAGCATAATTTTCTTTTCTTTAATTATTTTTACTTTAATTTTAGGAAAGTCTCATTCATATCAAAGAGAGATAACTGGTTCTTCTCCCGTGTGTCGCCATTGTTGTGGTAAAAACACAACCCTCCCCATTATTGATGTGTTCGCTTCAAATAATGGGGACCCTTTTTATAAAATTTTGGCTAAATACCTTTTTGGATTTTTATTTAGTTGATTGCCTTACGCTTTTGTTAATTTTTAGTTTTCTTTGGATTCTTGTTTTGATTGCTTTGTTAGAATCAATTTTCTATAAGCTTCACGTTGACGCTTGTTTCGCCTCATTTGGTCAATTGGTTTGAAAATGGCACTCCTTTGAAAGTCTGATTATTTGTGTAGCATGGGTTAAAAATGCATAAAATGTAGAATATTGCAGTTTGTAAATATTGGTTCAATAACGCATTCATTTTAAATATTAATCTATAGTGAGTTCTTTTTACTAACATTTTTTCGTTTTTAATTATGCAGCCAAATAATTAAGCATCGGGACTTAAGAAATTCACTCCAATTTCCAAATCAAATCTTAATCTCGAAAACCCAAACATTCAAGTGGCCGTAGTTTATTTTTATTATTTTTCATTTATTTTCTAAGTGGCTGTAGTTTTATTTTTAGCTATAGTTTAAAAACTTAAATTCATAAAAATAAAACCAAAATAAAAATTGATTTTTAATATTAAATATTAAATATTAATAATTATTATAATTAATTAATAAATTAATTTAATATATAAAAATTATATCGCATCGGGACTTTTCAATCGCATCGGAGCTTTTGCATTAAACAAGTTTTAAGAACCCCGATGGCCCGATGCGATATCGCATTGGGACTTTTGCATTGACACATTTTTAAAAAAACCTCATTACCCATCCCGATGCGAAGTGCCGATAAGCGAAAATCCCAAGTGCCGATAAGCGAAAAGGAATAAAAACAAAGTTTTAATAGTTGGTTCAACGACTAGTTCCTTTCACTCATACGTATGGTGATATGTTAGTTTTAATGTTTTACATATATATTAGGAGTAGTGTAGGTTAATATATATTAATTAGTTTATATATTAATATGTAATATGTAATATATTTTATTAATTAAATTAATTAATAATATGTAATATATTATATTATTTAAAATAATATGTAGCATTTAATTAATAAATTTTAAATTTATCATATTAATTAATTTATAACATTTAATTAATTTGATTAATTTAGGTTTAAATATCATTTAGAAATAGTTTTTAATTAGATTTAATTTGTTTATAAATAGTTAATTAGATATTAGTTAGTTAGATTAATAATTAACAATTAAATTAGAAACTAATTTAGGATTAGTTTTTAATTACATTTTTTTAGCCCAGCAACACAATTTCTAGATTTACATCAGATTTGACCCATCAACTTTGGAAGCTCATAAATTGAGTTCTACTTGGCCAAATGAGGCCCAGGACGGCTCATTGGAAAGAGAAAATCAAGGAAAACATTTTGAAGGAGGTTTCACCAACAGATTTGATCATTTATTAGGCCAAAAATCAGGCAGAAGATCAGACTCCGAATTTTGAAAACAAAATCAATTTTCTGAGTTATTTTCTTCAATTTCATTTGTCCAAAAGCCTCTTCTAATTGCAGATCCATTGGTCAATGATATCCTTTTCCAATCAAACCATTCCAAGCATCAATACAGAGCTTATATTTTGTTTTCAATTATTTATTTAAATAGAATTTAATTGAATTTGATTTAAAAGCCAACAATGCTATTTTGATTTTGTGGTTGCATTTTAATAGATTTTGATTTCTTCTTGCAGGAAAATAGTGGAAAAGATATGGAGACAAGGATTTCAAGCAATAAGAATGCTACAACAATTAAAGATTGGAATTATGAGAGTAAAATTGGATTTAGCATAATTCTCTTGAACAAACTCTCCTCTCTAAACATTCTTTTACAAAGACTATAAATAACAGATTGCAGAATGGAATAAGGGCTGCTCTCCTCTGCAATTTTAGAGCTTCTAAAAGCACTATTGTAATTGAAATTTAGAGTTGTAGGAGGGAGGAGTGAAAAATCTCAGATCTGGGGATTATTGAGGATTTTCCCTTTGTATATTGAATTATGCATGAAGAACAAAGCTTGCACTATTGTGGTTCTAGTTTTGAAGGTAAGTTCAAGCAATGTAAAGGGCTGTTGGAGATCAAAGACAGAGAAATGGATGCAATAAATTGGTATTTCTAATACCACTGTTTCAAATATCAATTTTAATTTTATGGTGATATGAATGTGTCATTTTATTCATGTTTGTGCACTATTGTCAATATGGGTAATTTGTCTCAATCTTGTTATTATGTATCTCTGTTTTATGGATTAATTTCTCATTTTGGAGTAACTACTTACTCTGAAATCTGTCTTATGAAACTGATTTATTGAATAATAATGTGTTGTGAACTATTTCCACATATCATTATTCAATTATTGGATTTATTGATTTGATAATCAA
>APFE031010385.1:0-26084 GCA_000404065.3 Pinus taeda
AATAGGGTCAAATGGAAACCAAGGTACTGCACGAATCCCAATGTGTGATAATGTAAGCTGATGTCGAACACAAGGGAAACCACTCAGTCAAAGACCCATGATATTGATCGATGTTGAGCACAAGGTAACATATCAATAATGAAAATAGGGCCAGCGTGAAGCTCTAGGCCTCTCCTCAGAGCAAGATGTCATCGTCGATAAGGACAAGACCCACCAGCAAGAAGTCAATGGAGACCTTCTCAAACCGGCATGAGTAAAGGACCAATATAGCTGATGTGATAATAGACATGACACTGAAAACCAGGGATGGCCGACTGAAAAATGAGTCAAGAGACACCACAGAGAGGCCGACTCAGGCTAACTTCCCTTGAACAAAAGCACGACTCAATGTGACTATGTGGCAGCATATGATGACTCTGTATAAGTTCGTCATGCAGGAGGCATGAACGAACCCTCCATATGATTGAAAGAGATAACCAATCAAGGGAGAACTGACTCAATAAAAAGGTTGAGGCGTACCTAAGTCAAACTAAATACTGCCCAAAACGGAGGAGATTTTGCTTTGAGTGCTTTGTTCAAGGGCGACATGACTGACTCTAGCTACCAACAATAAATGGAAATATTGTCCCGTTCCCGATCTTTTTTGGAATATTTAATTTTTTTATCTTTTTATGTTAAGCTTGAAAAAGAAATAAAAGAATGCTATGGTATAGTGGAAAGAACGAGTGTTGGTGAAACAGATGATCTAGTTCCTGAGAATGGAACATTCCTATGCTCAATGCAAGGAGGTGAAAACTGGTGAGTGACACTCAAAGGTGCGTTCCTTCCACGGGTCAAGGTGCGTCAAGTTACAGAAGTCAAAGGTATGAAAGGTTGATTTTGCAGTCTTCATGGTCAAAATTTGGCTTAAACACGAGTCCAAGTGAAGCTGGCTCTAGGCCAAAAGGTGCAAGTGGTCAACATGCAATGCAGTAGTACAACTCAACACAAAGGAGCCTCTAAGGTATAAGGCCAGAACAAAGCGAAGAAGCTAAGAGGAATGAGTCTTCAATGCATAAGTCATGACAGGACTACAGAGGACTCCCGAGCCTACTCAAATCGGAGCAGCATGGGCAACAAATGTCAGTGAGGTGCTAACTACGATGCCCATGTAAAGGATGGCTCTACCATCGTGTCATGATTTCAAGAATTGGCGAGTGAAGATGGCTTATGAACCATAACACGATGGGGTCGACCCTATGGCAGATGTATCAGTGAATGAAGGCTAGTACGCATAATGCAATGGAAAAATGGTGTCGCTAACCTATATGCTAGTGAGAAAATGATACCTGCCATGACGGGTTAGCAGTCATGGAACCGTCTCAAAACTGTCGAAAAAACGTCCAAAATGTCTTGAAAAACAAACCATTCTCGACATTCCAAGCTCCCAAGTTAAAAGTCAAATGAGGCCAAACAAAATAAAATTTTGAAAAACTTTTACATTTCCAAAACTTATAAAAGGGATTTTGGACTCACCATTTTTACCATTTGAGTTTGAGAGCAAAGATTTGGAGCAAAAGGAGCAAACTTCCTGTATACCAAATTCAACCGTTCAAATTCTTCAAAAACCTCCAGGTAACTCTTATGCTTAGCTTGCAATTGATTGTGACTAGTTTTAAGATTTTTAATTAATGTTTCACCGTTGAATTTTTTACCCAAAATTTCACCGCGGCGTATAAGCGGGTTGGTAATATGAAACCCGCGTACACGCGGACCCTATATGCGACTGTGTGCATAGGGACATGCGAATACGCCGCAAACTAATTTTAAACAAAAACTAACGGTTACAAATCATTTTTTTCTCAGAATGTTGGTCACTTGGCATGAAAGAGAGCACACACCGATGGATAATGAATTCATGAATGATCCTGAAGCTTTGGATGCCCTACGGGGATGTGGTTTGCTTAAATTCTTCAAACTACCGAATATGAAAGCAAACACACGTCTGCTTGAGATGCTCATCGACTATTGGGACGTCGAGGAGGAAGCCTTTATGATTGACCAGATGCCACTCAAGGTAGAAGTGGAGGATATCTATTTCATCATGGGCCTTTCCCGAAGGGGAGAGGTGGTACATTCCCGGGGCAGGACATGGAGCAGTCTCTCAATAGAGGACTACGTACAAATATATTGCCCGAGACATCTCAAGAAGGTTGGGAGCCAGATTTCTATCACACATGTGGCGTGTCTATCACTGAGTATAATCGTATTCACCATTGCTCGAGTGAACGGATCGTCCTCTCTGCATCAGGCATCATGGCTAACCATGAGCGTGGCAGTTGACTATCTCACTACTGTTTTCAACTGGTGTACTCCTCTTCTAGCCAACATGAAGAGCCAGCTCACTTCTAACAAGAGGGGACAGACCAAAAACTTTGGATATGGGACTATCCTGTGTACTTTCTTTTTCGAGAAGGTTCCCGCACTCCGCCCCAGGGTAGGAGTTTCCATCAGCACCCCACAAGATCCACGCATGGGCCGGTGGGCTAATCTGATGAAACATCTGGGGGTGGGGAGGTCCCAAGGACTACCTTTGACGATGACTTCTTCACCTGGTGGGATCAGCAGATCATCGTCGTAGATGACTACCCCTATGCTGGGCTAGATTTCCAAGGAGATCCTGATCTAGCATTACCACCGAACATAACATGGGGCAAGATTGGTAAGAATTTTTGATTTTATGATTTTTTGGATTTTTCAAATATAATGATGCATTTTGAAAAATATTTTTGATGGGATTCAAATGACTAATATGATGATCATGTTCTAGATATTGGGCCGGTACGACCAGATGGGTTCCCGTGGCATGGACAGCGCGGCTAAGGAGCCGAAGAGGCGGCTGCTGAGACAGAACAAACTCTAAATAACGTCCAGCGACTCTTGACGAGACTGAGCTTCCAAGTACTGATGGCTGCCATAGAGGATCTTCCTGAGGATATGCAGCGTCATGTGGTTGGCATGCCACGTGACTGGGTTCGCACTTTTCGGCGTGTGGCCAATGCAATAGTTACCTACTTGGCCGCTCATCCTGAGCCGGGGCATTAGATATACCGGACATGATTATGGGCATTTGAGTCCTGATTTTGTATATTTTTGGACAACATATGTATACTCGAGATGCTTTATGATATGTATATATATATATATATATATATATATATATATATATATAAATATATATATATATATATATATATATATATATATATATATATATATACAGTTCGACTTTTTGATGCTTGATTTTATTGTGATGAATTATTGATGTGCCAGTCTAATGCTTGATTAGTGATAGAATCAACTAACCAATTATGAGATCTTGGAATGTGCAAATAATTAATATAAACAAATTATCTTTGCAACAACCTCACCCTTAAATACTGGAGATATAAACATGGATCCCTTACCCGATAAATGTTGTTTAATTGTGACACTATCAAATGAGAATCAAGATAAACTACCAACGAGTCGATCTCGTGAGAAATTGCCTCGGATAGTAAATTAATAACGGCGGTATACTCAGCCATATTATTTGAAGTGGAACCAATGCATACGCCTCTTGATACCATCAATTGACCAGTTGGATAATAGAGTACTCAAGCTACGGAAGCGAGATTCCGAGTGTACCGACTAGCACCATCGGCGAACCCAAAATAGACCATGTCATCCATCAACACCTGCCACAGTAGACCAAAAAGTATTGATATCAAAAACTCTCGATGATATATGTACGAATATACATAATGTACAAAGAAGCCATTGCCTAACTCCTACTTAAGCAAAGTACTTCTTTAGGTAGAGCCCGTTTCGGGGCTCCGGTAGCTTGTTTCCCTCAAAATCGATTAACTCATACGACCCTTTTTCTAAAACTTGTTTAATAATGAAAGGACCGTACCACATAGGCTTAAACTTGCCTGCCCCCAAAGTGTCTTTATCTTGGTCATAGACCAAGATCAAGTCACCTTCAGAAAAAACTCGAGGATGGACAGATTTATCATACTCATTTTAACCCTTTTCTTATGAGCCTCATTCATCATGGCGGCATCTCAACGCTGCTCATCGAGATGTTCCAAGTGAAGGAGGCACTCTTCGAGACTCGAAGTCTCTTGAAGGAGCTCAACAGCTAACTTAAGAGATGGAATTTCACATTCAACTGGAAAGATAGATTCATCCCATAAACCAACTGAAAAGGTGTAAAACGAGTAGCAGTCTTCACGGAGGTTCGGTATGCCCAAAGAGCCAAATACAACATAACGTGCCAATTGGCCCGATTTTTGTCGATTGTCCATTGGAGGATCGTCTTAAGATTTTTATTGATTACCTCGACCTATCCATTGGCCTGAGGATAATAAGGAGATGAATGCTCCTACCGAAAACCCAATTTGAGAGCCAATTCAGACATCAGTTGATTCTGGAAATGACTGCTATGATCAGTGACAATCTCTCTCGGGATATCGAATCTTGAGATAACTTGATTGAAAAGGAACAATGTTGTCGTGTCACTATCATTTCTATAAGTGGGCATGGCCTCGGCCCACTTCGTAAAGTAGTCTACAGCCACGATAATGTACCTGTGATTCGCCGCTGAAAGCGGATTACAAGTTGTAAAATCAATACCCCACTTAGTAAAAGGACTGACAGTGAAAATGGGAAAAAGAGGAGCTGGATGAGCACGCATCTTCTGAGTAAATATTTGACAGGGGTGACAGCGTTTGACTGCTTCCACACAGTCTTTAAAGAGTGAAGGCCAAAAATAACTGGCACCTAAGATGCGCTGGGCTGTAGCAAGCCCTGATAGATGACCACCACAAGCTCCACTATGGCAGTCATTTAGTACTGACTCTGCTTCCTCTAAGGTTAAACAACACCGAAGGATTGAATCAACCCCTCGACGGTATAAGGTATCACCAATGATAACATAACTTTTAGCCAAGTGACGTAATTTTCGACGTTCATCCTTGGAGAAAGTAGAGGGAAACTTCAAAGCCTGGAGATAGACAATGATATCTCCATACCAAGGGTCAAGTGAAGAGATGAGGAATAAATGTTCATCGGGAAAACTTTCCTCATAAACAGTATCCTCTCCACAAGGCAGCTCAGAAATTAGCTCAGCGAAAACCATGGATTTCTTAGACTTGGCAGACAAGAACTCGAGATCAAATTCTTGCAAGATGACTATCCATATATTATATTTGCCCCCAATCACTCACCTACTGAGGAAAAATTGAAATGGATTGACCACCGCTAAGACAAAATTTTTGCACAGCAGGATATAATGATGGAGCCGCTGGATAGCATGGACAGCTGCCAAGGCCAACTTCTCAACCAGAGAACAGTGAAGTTCAGGACCTATTAAGCCTCGGCTCAAATAATAAATCTCATGCTCGGTGAGAGCATCATCCTCCTGAATGAGAACCATACCAATGGTTGATTCTACTACAACGAGATATAAAAGGAAGTCTCTCCCATAATCCGGTGGACTCAAAAGCGGGGCAGAGACTAGTGCCTTTTTCAAAGCATCAAACGATCATTGTGCAAAGTCATCCCATACAAATGGAACTCCTTTCCGTAGCAAACGCATGAACCCTTTAGTGATCTCGGCATAGTTCGCTATAAACCATCTTAAGAAATTAGCCTTTCCTTGAGGACTTTGAAGTTATCGAATTGAGGACGGGGGAGGCAACTGAACTATTGCCTCAACCTTGAAGGGATCAACCCAAATCCCTTCATTTGACACAATGAACCCTAACAACCGACCGGACGTAACCGCAAAAACACACTTGTTGGGATTTAACCGGATTTTATAAAAATGACATCGCTCGAAAACCATTTGAAGGTGACTAGGGTGATCAATTCTCTTTCGAGAATGAGTAGCAAGATCATCCAAGTATGCTTCGATGACATATTTGATGTCGTGGAAAGCATATGACATGGCCCGTTGAAAAGTGGCTCCAGCATTTTTAATACCAAAGGGCATCTTTCTATATGCAAAGGTACCCCAGGGACATATAAAGGCTGTCTTATGTTGATCTTCAGGACGGATAGAAATTTGATTATAACCAGAAAAACCATCCATGAAGGAAAAAATCTCATTACCCGAACACTCGTCGATAATCTGATCAATGAATGGCATGGGGTAATTATCTTTTGGACAAGCCTTGTTTAGGTCCCTAAAATTGATGCATACTCGGATTGTTCCTTGCTTTTTATCCACAGGGACTGGATTAGAAACCCAATCAGTAAGAGGAACAGGGTATATGAAACCCGCCTTTAGCAGCTTCTCCACTTCAGCTTTGATAGCTGTTGCATTCCTAGTGTTAACTGGCCGAAGCCTTTGATGAACTGGTTTGGCGTTTTCATACATCTTGATCTCATGTTGAACTATAGATGGGTCAATGCTAGGCATTTCTTCATAAGACCAAGCAAATACATCTCGAAATTCCTTGAATAGGTCGGTGTAAATTTGAATTTCTTCAGGGGAACACTCAATTCCGATGAAGAGATTCTCGATCATATTAGGGTCCCTAGAGATGTTTATAGGTATTGTTTTTGAAATCACTGACATATTACCTTCGGCATGAACGTGTGCTGGAGCCAAAGGATTTGACACCGTACAAACATCACTAGTACAAAGCTCGGAGAATCTAGATTCTACCTCCTGCAATGGAGGAAGAAAGTATGAATGATGGTGTAAATCTTCCCAAGGTCGATCTATACCCATCATTGCTTCAAAGATTGCTTCTTTAGAAGGTAAAACTGAATCTAAGCAGTCCAAGGCAGAGGTAGAATTAAGGCTCCAAGCCGGGGCCACATTGCCATCTAACTCCTCTTTAGAAAAAGGAGTAGAATGGTCATCTACAGAGTTGACGATAGACTGATATCTAAGCTCAGCTTCAGATATAGGGAATTCCATTCCATTCACTTTTCCTTCAACTAATGTGGTTGTAGGTGAAGGCAAGGTCCAAGGGTCCGAAAAATAACGAGTTCGGAAGAACTCTTCTCGAGGAGACTCCTTAGATGATGAAACACCATTGATTTTAGCGAAAGGAGAGGGAAGATCAAAGGTACCCATCAACGAGGAATACATCCATACTCCTAAATTCTCAGTAGGTGGACGAGGGTTATCCACTAAAGGAACAGTAGAGTCGTAGCTTGCTTAAGGATCGACTGGACAATAATCCAATTGATCAACCTTAACGATTTTCTCCTCGTGAGGAAAGCAAATGACACAAAACAGAGTCGAAACAACGGCGTCCATTTCGTATACCCAGTTCCTTCCTAAGAGGAGATTATAGTCTAGGTTAGCATCTATGACTTCTACTTCAATATTGACAACCTTCCCCCCAACACATATAGGAAATGCTGGGATAATCCCATGCGGTTTATGAGAATGACCATCAAATGCAGTCAAGATGGTAGGTGAAGGAACAGCCGAAGGCAATCCAATAGCCTTCCAGCATGACATCAACATGACGCATGTGGAAGCTCCTTCATCAATAACGGTACAAAAAATGTTAATTTTCTGGTATGTAGACTTTATTTGGAAATCCATATGATGAGGGAGTCACTCTTTGACATTTAACATGTCGAAAGTGAGCACTAAAGAGTTAGTTGGATCCACTGCCCCAATCGCGGAAAGTAAAGCACTTCGCTGAGCCGGACACGACTGGAGAACCTCTAAAGTGGACATGGCGCATGGACTCTAAGCCAGATCCTCAACAATGGATTAATTCTAGGCAGCCCTAGCATTAGGATTAATAGTCGCGCATTTAGCGGAACCTTTCGGTATCCGTGGTATAGTCTCAACAGGGGGTCGCTCAATATGAAGGTCGGTATTTCCGGGAACAGTCTTGTCCTTGGAAGTTTCGGCTTCACCATAATCACGTGACCGAGTAGCCACATGGACGTTAGAACCCACCATGAAAACATTCGATGATTTTTCCCCTTCCTAGTTTCCACCTACAGAGGTTCCAGGGTTTGAACTCGCGCCAACAAGAAGTTGCTGCCCTTGGGGAAAAGGGTTGGTTAACACAGCTTGAGAACTAGAAGTTCCTTGCTGCCCTAACAAGTGTTGAGTGTCTTCAATCTTCGGGAAAATATGAGTTAAATGGTCTCCACTGCACAACTTGCATGGAAACTTGACTTTCTTTCTAGACTCATTTCTACCACCACCAGCATTATTGCCGGATTTATTTGCGTCAGGCTTCCCATCCTGGTTCTTTTTCTTACCTTGTCCTTTCCTTTTCCCGTTGGAATTTTGATTTCCTTTAGGGTTATCAGATTGGATGGCATTAATCGAAGAGGTTTGGGAAGCTGGAGGGTTAGACGATGTGACTTGGTTGTTAAAATCAGTTTGTAAAGACAACTCCTGCAATTGGTTCAACAAGTTCACTGTGTTCGTGTCTACCGACCCAACGATACTATCCACATGGGGACCTGGCTTCGACTTAGCTATGTCAACCTTAGACCTAGGAGCATCTGGCAAGTATTTTTGTAGAATCCCAGACTGAGAGTAGATCAATTCTAATTGTTGGGCCCTAAAAATGGCTTGCTCCTCAGAATAGACTCCAGACATGGAGACATCCTTGGAGATCTCAAGTTGTAAGGATTTCAAAAACCATTCGAGACGGTACTCGAGAGAAATTTCGGCTTTAATGAGCCTCTTTCTCTGTCTCCATTCCTGAATATGATCATAAATGTGAGTTGCCTTATCCTGACGAAAAGTTTCCAGTAGGTCAGTTCCGGCATCATAACGGACAGGCAACTGGAAATGATTTAAGAAAATATTGGCTAAGTCAGCGAAAGATGTAAATCTACCCCCTAGAAAATCTATATACCATTTGGCCGCATTACCAATCAAGGTGCGTTGAAAGAGTCTCAACCTAATCGAGTTATCGATAAGGGAGTTAGATGAGCACCACAAATGGAATGTGGTTACATGGTTGCCTGGGTCCTCATCGCTCTTCCCTTCGAATTTTGGAATGTCCGAAGGGAGTTTGGTTGGGACCAGAGGCCAGGCCGGATTTTACTTGATTGGATAATTTGTTAACTTAGTGAGGTATGGCAAGTTCAATGTTGCCAAAAACGGAAGCCTAGGAGGACCTTGGGGATTCCACCCAGACTGGGACTCCCAAAGTTCTGAAAAGATTGACCCAGATTTTGGAAGGCACCAGGCTACCCGAAGTAACCAATAGAACATGCTGAACTAAAAGGCAAGCCTTGTGATCCAGCAAAATTCAGAGTTTGACCAACTCCAGCCACAAAACTTCCATAACCAACAAAGTTTCCTCCTAAAGGATTATAAGAAGTTGATAACCCCTGATACGGATTCCAAGCCAAAGCTAAGGGAGGAATACTTTGAAATTAACTAACTGTGGTGTATGGCCTATTCCCTTGTTGGCTGAAAAACGGATTCCCAGTTCCCACGCCACTAATCCTAGGGTTAGTCCAACCTTGGAAAGGATTGTTGCTTTGTCCTATAGAAGAAAAAGGCATGGATCCTATCGTTGGGTTGGAATGTGGTATATGACCACTTCCGATAGGAAAACCCTGGAATGAAGCCAATCCACCCATCATGGACGTGGCGGCACTAAACGGAAATGAAGGAATACCCTGTGAATGGGGGCCAAATGGGAAGAATCCAGAACCAAAAGCATTGGTTTGGGAATTTCCACTCGTGGACGGAATGGAGGTAGACCCAACTAAAGATGTGCTAGCAAAAGATCCAAACAAAGAAGCAGAGGAGATGGAAATCATTCCTCCCCCTTGTACCGATGTTGGAGTCTGCATAGTTGTAGCACTTGTAGTAGAAGCCATGCTTCTAGTAGTGGTCATCGATGGTAAGCGCGTAGCGTAACCTAGACTTGACGGTCTATGCGTCAAAGTCCCAACGTATTGTAATACGTCTGGATGACTAGATGGTAGGGGAGAATTCGGAGCCACTAACGACTCTGAGAGTTCTTCTACCTTTATGTTATTCTCCGCTTGAAAGAGAACTCGAGGAAGAACTGGAGTGTTCTTCTCTTGTTCCGCAGAAGTGCCAGGCCTTGCTTGAATACTAATGCCCCCGAGAGGAGGATCAATCCCTGATGCGTCAACTATTGTGGGACGAAACCCACTAGTAGTATTACCTCTGCGCCTTCTAGGAGAAGGCTCTAAACTTGGTGGTGAAATACCACGAAGTCTTCGAGACCGTCTAGGTGATAGGTCAGCCACTTTGAATTTCTTGTTAAGATCTAACTAAAGACTCAAAAAATTGAAAGTTAGGCCAACTAAGAGCATAGAGAACACACTATAAAGTCCCTAAAGATAACAGCCAGTCAAACAACTTCCAAGTATTTCCGCTCCGGGTGATTAGGACCGGACACGAAAATATGAGAAAGTGAATTAAGGGGCCTTCCGAAGATAGTCTGGCATGATGAGGGCCCAGTCCTATCAGCGAAGGTAACAGAGGAAATTACGCTGACCTCCTAACAACAGCCTATGCCTGTGCAAGCCCCCAAGCTTCACAAGGGTGCCTTCCAGTAGTATTGTCGAGAGTGATGCAACGTCGACCTTAGGTGCCACGGGATTCCCCTCTGCAACCACCTGTGTAGATCCCTAGGAGTAGCAACTATGGATACCAACTCGTCACAGAAGCCAGTCAGAACAGACGTGAGGTAAGTTCGAACAAGTAGGAGAGGGGGTATCTCTCTTTCCTGTCTTCACAGACCCTCGTGCTTAACTCCCAAATCCAGAGCTTTCCTGGTCTTCCTAACGCTATTGGATTTTCACTCGCTATTCAGACTCCTACATTTGATGTTTAAATGGCCTTGGAGAGTTAACTCTCCACTCGCCTAATCCAAGGCCCTAAAATCCTAAAACTTGTTGGTGTATCGAAGTTAAAAGAAAAAATTTAGTGAATTTTAGTTAGCGCTTGATTTTAAAATAGGTTGTTCTTTAAGTCACAAGATAACGGAAGTGAAACTAGCGGTGTTTTTGACGCAAAAGAAATCAGTAAAAACTTAATTACATGCACATGCACTTGTTTTCATTTTTCGATGAAAAGCAATTTCTACAGGGTTCAAAGGAACTTCTAATAAAGCAAATTTTTATTTTCTTTTCGTTAATTCACGCTTCACACTCACAAAAGTTAACAAATCTATGTATGCCTAAAAAGAGATGCAAATCTATCCTAATGCAACAAATATACGCTGATGCAAGATTCAAAACAACTCTAAAAATAAGAAATGAAAGTTGCTTGCTTATTAATTTTTATTTTGCCACTTAAAATGTCTAGATGGAATATGAGATGCTACCATTCATTTCGTCTAAACACTAAAAACAAGTTTCAAGACAAACATAAAGCACTTTCATTCACTAAAAGGAAACCAAATGAAAACCAAGTTCAAGAAAGCAAAACAAAGTTTTTCAAAAAGTTTTCTTGAAAGAAACAACAAAAGAGCCTTTTCAAAAATGCTCTCAACAAAACTGAAACTTTGTGATTGAAGAATAGGCAACAAACACTTTTGCAAGTTGACACCACACAATGCATGAAAACTCAACAAACATAAATGTGTTTAAAGATGCTCTTAACAATCAAAAGCAGCAATGAAAGCTTTGGCAACAAAGGCCAAAAAGATTAAAAAGACATATTTCAAGAAAGTATCAATCAACAACTTTCATGAAACAAAGAAGTGGATGGTCACAAAAAACGGTTTTGTCAAGCAAACATAAAGTCACCAAAAGCAAGATTTAACACAAAGATTGAGACCAATCTTTCTACCCTGATGAATCAGAGCAGCCAAGATTCTAGCAAGAAATCTTGCGTGCTTCGGCAAAAAACCATGACACTTGCAACAACAAAAACAAGACCAATACCCCTTACAATCAGAGAGAATTTGGAACAAGATGCTTGTTGTAAAACAAACAACTGATACTAGAAAATGATTGTTTCAGACTGAATCAAACCACCAGACAAACCTTCAGAGACAAAAATATTTACAAATCTTGAAAATTGCAAGATATACGCGACTGTACTTATGTACAGATTGCGTGTATACGCGACTGATCCTAAGGAAACCTGCGTATATGTGGGTTAACTTACGGAAACATGCGTATACGCTTATGTAACTAAGAAAAACAACGTATATAAAATATTTCAAGAAAAATAAAAAACAAACTGAAGAAACTGGCAAAACTTAGAATTCAAGAATAGACCACACAACAACAGCAAGAAAACAGGCAGCTAAGCCCTGATTGGCTTGAAAACACCCAAACTAGGAACAGCAAGAGTGTTGTCCCCAGTGGAGTCGCCAATTCTGTTGAGGGAAATGTTCCCCTAGGGCTTTTGGGTTGAAACCCTAGCAGACTGAAAGTTGTCTATATAGAGAAACACACATTCACACAGCCATTATGCTATTATAAGCAAATTCTATAATAAGAGGGGGCGTACCTTAGGTCCTACGTTTCAGAAGGTCCTTTAGGGTCCAAACCCTTCTTCAAGTTCCTTTTGCTCCTTTGTCCTGCAAAACAACCAATTCCAAAGAACACAGCAATATATGGACAAAAACTTATAAAGAAACCATCTTCATGTTATAAAGAAAGGTAGTTAGTTATAAACTTTAAACAACCATTCACATATGAATTCTAACATGAATATCATAAACATAAAGAGGATTTATATCAGGAACCAAGATGTGTTTCTTTTATTATAGACAAATAAAATGTAGAAAAGGAATGATTTCACCTGAGTTACCTTTCGTAGGCTCCAAGCAAAGCTTCCTTCTGGATCCGTCTAGCCTCAAGCCTTTAGCAAACTCCTTCCATGACTTACTCCATGATGTCATAAGTAGTGGATGAACATAAACACACAAGGAAACAAGAGTTTCTTGTACAAATGGGGAAAGTGCAGAAGGCACAAGGGTCTTCAGACCTGGTCAAGGGAAAAATCTCAGTATAATAACCTTTCTCTCTCTTCTCTCCTCCTTTAGGCCTTCCCTTTGAGGTCTTTTTATACCTCTCCCAAAGTATTTTTTAGTTGGGAGTTGGTTGGGAACAGTTAGGCCGCGGGCACTAACAGGTGATCAGCAGGTAAAACCCGCGATCTCCGCCCGAAATTAAGGAGTTTTATATTTTTTTTAAGTGCTTTAATACATATACACGGGTTGGGTATATGCCTACCCGCATATACACGTATTTAACTCAGGACAATGTCGTGTATAAGGGATAAAACATTGTTTTTTAAATTTTGGACCAGGTCTGGAAGGAGGGGTTTCCCTAGGCCATGAGTGCAGCATCACAAACCATAAGAGTGAGATTTGGAGCTATAACACCCCCAATGCTCTTACGAGTGCTGAATCCGAAGAAGAAGAAGAGGGAATCGCTACTGAAGATCAAACTGATGATGAAGAAGTTGTAGAGTTACAAGGAATGTGGGATTTCATCCTCCCACAAGAAGAGATCAAGAAGCATTCCCGATTAGTACATGAAGTAGAAATCAGCTTGATCCTCCTCAAACTACCCCTAAGCCAAAGAGCGCAAGCTCGGCAATGAAGGATAAAGTCGCAGCCAAGAAAACGACACCCAAAGCGACTCAAACCAGCCCAGTCTAAACAGATTCACCTACTCCATCTAAAACGTTGATCGTTTTGCATGAAATAGAGTAAAATATTATAGAAGATATGAAAAAGACTAGGGCCAACATCACTCTTTACGAATTGAGCAAGTTAAAACACTAGCAAAAGATACATATGAAAGAATTGCATGCTATCCTAGTTGCACCTTTGCCAGCCACTGTAATTTCCCAAGCTTCCCACGATATGGGAAGACCTCCGACTAACGTGATTAACAAAGTTGATCCAAACTACATCACATTAATTGGAGGAAGATCGAGATCTCATACTCCCGTATTTCTTCTTACTTATGAAATTTTTAATAAAAATGTGCATAATTGCTTAGTGGATTCAAGAGATTCATCGAATATTCTACCAAAGTCAATATGTACAAAATTGAACGTTCAACCGCAAAAGTTTGTTGTGCGCATAGTCCAGCTAGATCGATCGCAAGTCGAAGTGATTGGCGAATTAAATCAAGTTACCATAAGGCTGTCATCCAACCCAAAGGTATGTCAAGTTATCGACATTTTAGTTGCTGATATTCCAGAATTTTATGGTTTAATTCTTAGCAGAGATTGGTCAGAAAAACTTCATGGATATTTCACAACTGTCTAGTCACACATGTGGCTGCCTTACAATGGTAAACCTAATCAGATAAAAGTTGAACGAGAAAGACATCAGAAATACATAGTAACGGAGTTAGAGGGGGAGAATGAACTGGTAGCATATATAACAATAGTATTATTGGTAATTACTCAGTAGATTCTTTCCTAGGAAACTTTAATGCTCATACATCACCTTATTTAGAACATTCTATTTTATCCCAAGTCGAAAATTTTTCTCGAACAGATAGTTCTAAATGTATTAATTTTGTAGATAGTCCTGTGAATAAATCTTTATTTTGGAAATTATTTTTTGATGTTTCTAAATCTAACGAAGGAGCAGGAGCAAGATGCGTGCTAGTTAGTCCAGAAGGAGATAAAACTATGTTAACTTGTAGACTGAATTTGATTGCACCAACAATACCGCAGAATATGAGGCTTTAGTCCAAGGGTTGTACAAAGCAATCAGATTAGACGTCAAATACCTTCAAGTTTTAGGAGATTCTGAAATTGTAATAAAACAGGTACGTAATACTATACATTGTTTATCAGGTCATTTAAAACATTATCAATCTTTAGTTCAAGATCTGACTGAACACTTTATAGCATTTAATATTTCATCAATTCCCAGACTCCAGAATGCAAGTGTAGACCTGTTAGCTAATGTAGATTCCAAACTTATCCCTTCAGAAGATTTTAGCCCTGATAGATTTTCAATAGAATTAATTTTTAGACCTTCTATTCCTGATAAAATTACAAATTGGAGAATTTTCAACGACGATCCTAACATCGTGAGTTTTCTCACATCTGAAGGATCCTACACCAATCAAATAATTGCGAAGACCAACATGACCGACAATTGCAACAAGATAGCACTAGCAATGCTATACCTAAGTCGGTAGTTAAGTTAGAAGACCTTTATGATTTGAAAGATCCGTTTAAAAGATCTACCAATTCGAAACTCCAAAGTTCAACTCTGAACTACGAATTAATAAATCTAGGAACTGATACCAAACCACAGAACATCAATCTAGGCCGTGGCTTAGCTCCTGAAGAAAAATTAGCATATATTCGTCTTTTGAGACAATACAAAAAAAAAAAAATTCTTGGAACTATGATGAACTTAAAATGTATGACACTTCCATCATCCAACATACTATTCCAATGATAGACAACGAAAAATCAGTGTTACACAGTATTTTCTCACTGTCCCTGTTATCCCTTCTCCTGCACATTGGAGGACCTATTCCAAGATCTGTGAGGAGTGACATAACCTGAAAACACCTACATTATATCCCCTTGAGTATGTACTTCATATGCCCTGAAGACACCTTCTGCAAAATACCCATAAATATAGCCCTTTTTCCATTGGCGTTGTTCTACAGTGTATCACTCGTGCCAATGAGGGAAATCCTCCAAAGAGGGCGCACCAGCTAGCACTCTGTATCAGAGTCGCACTAGCGCCAACCCAGTTGGGTAAAGTTTTTAACAAACCAACTTTCGAAGGTTCTTCCTAACCTATTCATGAACTGATTCCAGTTTGAGTTAGTTCAGTTGGGTTTCAAATCTCCAAAGGAGGGAAGTAGTTCTCCACCTCTCATGGAAGCTTCCTAATGATAAGGACAATCCCATGAATCTTGTGGGTGATCTTATCTCCTTCTCCTCTCTCTATATAAGCTTGTCCTTTTGCCTTTGAAAAGCTAGTTAGTAATTCTACTCTTCAAGCTCCAAAATCTAAGTCCCAAAGTGTGAGAATTGCTAAGCTCATGCTACAAGAGGCCTTGTTCATCCCCATAAGGCTATATCTTTAAGGAGGAGATCCATGTCCAAGTAACCAAGGAGAGAGAGGCTTGTTCCCCATCCCCTACAAGCTTTGAAAGGCATGTGTTACTGATCACCCAGCCAAAGGAGGATTTGACGTCAGAACTTGGTTGTATTCTCTTTTGTTTATCAATAATAATAGACGACTATCGTTATGGCTCCACTCTTATTGTCTTTATAATGATGTTTGAGTTGTATCCTTTCTGACTGATACATAGTTACATTTCTTGGATTTTATGCTTGTATTTGTCTTGTTCTTTGCATGTGCAGGTTTCTATTCACGAGGATCATGAGGATTGTGACTAGCTGAAGCGAAAGAATGGGAGTGACGACTCTTCTACGAATACTAGCATTGGATTCGAGGTAGGCCCTCATCATCGGTCTTTACTTTGCAATTAGGAACCTGCGTGTTAGCGATGTTTGATTGTTGCTAGACCCCATTTAGGCTAGTGGGATCACCTATGTCCGCAGAGGGGATTTACCTGTACAACAATTTGGTGACTCTGCTGGGGAGTTGGCTTTTGCCTTGTTTGTTTATCTTGTCTTGTTGTTTGATTTGTAAACTTTAGACAGAGCCTGAAGTCTGGCCAGATAGCCTTCGAAATACTATTGCTTTGCATTAGCGAAGTAGATCAACACTACTTCAGTCCATCTCCAGTTTGATTTGCAAATTGAATGGCTTGGAACTTGCCTTGTTTCTTGGTTATTCCCTTGGTTTCTCCTGCTTGATTAGCTTTCTGGGTTGAATGCCTGTGTTGCTTCTTTCCTTTTGGTGTACTTAGGTGTCGCTGGTTTGGCCTTGGCTCTTTTGTTTTTAGTTTTCCATAGAAAACTCGGTTGGCGCTAGTTTATAGCGTGACAGTCGCGCCTGTTGGCGCAAGTTGCACACTTACAACCCGTGCCAATTCCTAAAAGGCGCTTATTGTAGCCTGACAGTCACGCCAGACCTGTAAACTTTTGAAGTTTGCTTGGTTGTGAACTTTTTGAGCTTGGGTTTTGTCCTAAGTACCTTTTTCAGACTACTTGAGTGTTTTGGAGTGTGATTTGACTGGCTTTGATTGTTACCCTTTGGGTTTTTGCTTTTTTCTATCGATTTCGCATTTCTAGCCCTACTGCATCTAGTGGCCTTGTGAATCGAACCTTCCTCAGGTGTTTTGATCTTTTTGTGATCCAGTCAACCTTTTGTTTGCTCCCTTACACTTGTTTGGTAGTTGTGAATCATTTCATTGCGTTATTTGGGTGATCTGCTTCGTCTTCACTTGAATTCCGCCTTGTCTCACTTTGAGCCTAAATCACACGGCTCATTGTTGTCTTTGGGATCTTTTTGGTTCTTTGGATGTTTGATTTGTGATTTGAGAAACTGAACGTGCTTGTATTGGATATAATTTGCTTATGTCATTTCTCGAAGTTGTTTAGTGCATTTTGCCATCATCGAAAAGAAAAATCTCTTTTGCTTTGAATTGGTTAATGAAAATTAGAACTTTTCATTTTGATTATTGATTTAGTGATCTTAAAGAAAAGTTTATTAATTTTCATTAGATGCATTAGGGAAGCTCTTTGTTGCTTTGTGATCATTTCGTTTGCATGAAATCTCTTCAACTCTCTTGTAATTAGCATTCATCGAATGGGATGACATGTTTTGGCATATAGATTGCATTTAGAGAATTTTGAGAGATTACATACGGTAGGACCTGAAAACTGAAACTTAACACACGATTAACTTTAAAATAAATCGAATGAATCTAAAAACGCATTGGAACATAACGCTTACATTCTAGAGATCTAGGCTAGAGACATGCTCCGGCATCGTTAAACCTAGTCACTTTTGTTTTCACTTAAGGTTGGGTGATTCCTCCTTTTGTGACTCAACTGTGGTCTAGTATGGACTTGTGCTCCCACGTACCGTCGAGTATATATGGGGAGACTCACTTGAGCATTTTTCACTTCGGGCTCACTAAATATTCGAAGGAAACTAGAGTCATCTTTTTGTCCTTTTCTCGACTCTTAAAAAATGAAAAGGTCAAGTTGTGTCCTAATGTCTTAAAATTTATTCGACCACGATCACATTTACCTTGTTAGATCTTATTTGCGTTAGTTTGAGTAGGGTCTTTCCTCGCTAGCTTGTCTAGGATTTTTTGAATTCAATCATCCTGGTGGATCCATCGATCCCATCTCCCATCCCTAGTGACCAAGGGTCTCCTTCTTCTGCTGCTCCTGAGACACCGGTTTGTGGTGACAGTTTTCCTGTTATTCCAAGTGTCCAACCGTTGAGCTCTCGTGCCCCATAAGAGGAGCTTCACGATTTGTTTTGGAACCATGTTTGGGAACCTTACGAAGAGGATTTTCCCTCTACTCCTACTGGTGTTTCGACCCTGATGGATTCCTCTGATATGGAGGACACATCTCCTATAGCGAGTGAAACACCTGTTGTGTCAAGTATCGAAACTCCTATCCCGACCACATCCCCGATCATATCTACGCCCTACACTGTCACCCCTCTCGGTGTTACAGTGCCTTTACTCTATAGAGCTCTGAGGGATGCCATGGGCTCTAGAACTCCTCTTCAGGTACCATGTGGGATCATAACATTGTTCCCACTACGGGATCTTTTGTTTCACAAGTTCACAATACCATTGTCACGTCAGTTCTGACCAATCCGACCATTTGTGTCGCATCTTCCACTCCGGTTGCTAGTGTTGTTACGGCATCTTCGATCGTAACTACTCTTGCCCGCCCGTCCCACGGTCCAGTACATAGTGGTCAATCGGCACACACAGCCAGAGTTGTTAATGCCCCACCTTCTTCTGGTGCCATTTCAGCAGGGGGGGCATATTCTCAATATTTGCATACTGTCGAGAATCCAGGTGTGCAAGGCCCTTATTATGACCCTGTAGGGCATCATTTGTATACTTCCTCACCAGCTGAGCCCGTTGTTGAGGTTTCAGTTCCGTTGAATGTCGCTTGGGGTACCACCGGTTATGGTGGTGGCCAAATCCGTCTGGATCAAGGGCAGCCATACCAAGGACCATTGTATCAAGGCCAGCCATCCTACATGAAGCCTAATTATGGGTAGCAGTATTATGGCCAAACCTATCCAGGGCAACCTGGAGACTCGCAAGGACAACCCTCCCAGGGACAACCTTCGGCCTATGGTGGTCCTTCTTTTACCTATCTTGGGCAACCCTCTGGAAACCCAGGACAACCTTATGCTCAACCAGGACAACCTGGGGTCCAGCAGGGATACTCTTCGGGTCAACCCTATGGGAATCCAGGACAACCTTATGCACAACAAGGACAACCTGGAATCCAGCAAGGGTACCCTTCTAGGCAGCGTGGTCAGCCTTACATGCAGCAAGGCCAGCCCACTGCGCAGCCTATTCAGCCATCTGTTCCACAAGGGCAACCCTCGGTTACGCAAGGACAACCTAACACCCAGCAAGCTCAACCTTCTGGGCAAGTAGGTCCATCCCAAACTCAACCAGGGCAACCTTCCAGCCAAATGGCCCAACCTCAGTCTTCCCAAGGACATCCTTCTGGGTCTGCTCAACCGGGCATGTACATGGTCCCTGCTTCTCAAGCTCAACCCGGTTTTCAGCCCCAAACTCAAACTGGTCTCCAACTGCAAGGTGGGTTTCAATCCCAACCTTCTTACCAAGCATAGCCTGGTCCCCAGGCTCAGTATGGAGCCCAGCAACCGTATGGATGCCAGCAATCCCAGGGGCAAACTTAGTTTGTCGCGTATCAAAATTATCAACAGCAGCAGGTCGCTCCTTATCAAAATTACTAGTGTAGAGCTGTAACAAGGGCCTTTTTCACCTCTAGTTATCTCACATTACAAGTCAATTCGGGAGCGTTTTGTTATTGTGAAGGGTATCTCGATTTGAGGCTATTTGTCAGAGTAATGCTTAGTAGTATAGGTCTAAGAAATACAAGAGTAAACGGATGCTAAGCTATGCTAAATTACTTTTGCATAAAGAAATCACACACGGCAACTTTGTCAGTCAGGGGTACGGAAGCAGTAACCCATCCCTTTAGAAACTAATGAAGGAAAAGGAATTAGAGTATGGATCATAGATCTGGGAGCATAATAGTGTCTGTTGTGTCTCACGACAACCTTGATCCTCCTCCCACACAATCCCAATGAATGCAAGTAAAAAGGAACAGCAAGAAAGCAGAATGGAACAGCAATTCAGGAATGGAACAGTAGTAAAAAGGAATGGCAGGAAAGAAACTAAATCTCGTGAGTTCAACACTCTCAATTCTTGGCATCAACTTACATACAAAGGAAGAGCAATCTTTTGTACAAGTAGACAGTTTAATCAAATGGAACAGCAAATCACCATAAACAGGAAACGTCAATCATATATAAACATAATCTGAAACGATTACCAGTAGTCCACTACTCCAACCATATGTAGCTGAAACATTCCATTTATAAATTCTGTAACGAAAGTGAACAACTTAGAACAATGTTATGTGATCAATTCTGGAAATATGATGTAAACTTGTTACAAAGATTTACAAAAGGAAAACTACTGATGAACAAGTATGGAACAGCATGTACGTATATCATATTATTGAGAGCAATAAACAAACCACACGAAGCCAAACTGTAATGATACAATCAGCCAGTGTCCGTTGGAGCCGGGCCCTTAGCTTCCAATGGCACACCACCGTAACTTACTTCAGATACAGGGGGAAAGTAACACCAAATATATTATATTAACGCATCAATGACAGTACAGCAAAACTAAGTCTCAAAGAGACTCGATAGTCTGAGTTTAACCAACTGTGCAGCTTATAAACAGAAAGTAGAAATAAAAGATACTCTAGCTGTCCTGAAGTCTTCAATGCTACCCCTTTTTATACAAGTAATGGCGGAGTTAACTAAACAACAAAATAATTGAACGTAACGATCCCTCAGGATCAAAGATCCTGAGGGATCTGTTAAACTGTTAACTCCTTCCTTTTCTCTGCCTAGCCTTCCGAACTGACAGTCCTTCATCTCGTCCCAGATTGATCTGCCTTGATTTACTCGCCCTGGTCTAGACTTTATTTGGTTTTAGAGGGACAACCATTATCTTCTCATGGAACTCTTGTTTTGCACCGCGCCTTCCTACTTTTGTCTTTTCCTGCATAAAGAAGATAACTTTTAGTGATTGGATCATTCGTACTTATTCTCATTGCATTCTCCCTATTGTATAACAAAGAAAAGATTACAACTATTGCTTGAAACATCACTAAGTTATTCGTTAAAACATACCTTTCCAATGCTCTACACACCCCCCCCGACTTACTCTGTTTCATGGCCTCATGAAAACGTTATAATTGACATGGAGAGCTGTAAGAGAATAGGCGGGAGAGGGCACCTCTTGAGGAGGTCTGCAACCATGGTGAGCAACCAGATTATCAAAGAATTGGTTCAATTGATCTGCAGGCATATTATACAAGGCCTGGTACCCAGGTGCAGGGTGCCAAACAATTGGGCTACGGAACCGGTATCCTAACCAAGATGGTCCAGCATGCAGAATGCGCTGGCCATAAAGGGCCAACCGTTCAGCAGCCAGCTCAAAATTCTCGTATTTGAATGGCTCCCTGAGCTGGATACTTGGGGTAGAAATCTGATAGCGGAATTTGGCAGATTCCAGGGCAGAATCCTTAATAGCCAGAAAGTATTCCAAGCTATTTCGGATCAAATCCTCATGCATGGGTCCTAGTAGTTCTATGACGCCCGGGGTTCTCATAAGGCGTTTGTGTGATTGCCATAGGTGAACGGGGTCTCTAGGCTCGGCCCTGACCCATAGATCTAGGCTGTTCTCCTGCCTCTGGAAGGCATTGTAAGCCCTGAGCCACTTCAACTGATTGACCCCAAATGAAACGAAGGCTTGTAGCTGTATATCTCCCACAAAAGGGCCAGGGTTTAAATCAGTTTCCTGCTCCAGCACCATATTGTGTAAAAAGAATTCACATAGTGACCGTTGGACCTTAACCCCATAATGTTTACAACAATCAATAAAATCATTAACAGTATTAATCTCAATGGGGGCACCTGCCCTGACGGCTTTTATTTTCAATCTTAAGTATCTTTCAAGGAGAAATAAAGCATAATTCTTTGCAGGGGCCTTGCAAGTCAAAACATCATTATACAGCGAACATACAGTGTCCAATTGTTTAATAACAGCATCTAGTCGACGTGTTACCTTGGCAACCTTCTCCTGTTCCTTCTACCATCCTTCAAAGGCCTGACTCTCTGATTGACTCATGTTCCGTAGTTGCTGCTGCAGTTCTTCATGTTTTTCCCGAGGGATCATTTGTTCCCTTAACTGCTCAACTTTCTGTTGCACTCCTCGTATTTTTCCCGAGGGATCATTTGTTCCCTTAGCTGGTCATCCTCCTGTCGAGCTTGCTTCATCTCGCGGTGCAAGGCCTTGGTTTTTGGATCCATTTTCCATGATTTCTCAGAGGCAGGGAGTCTTCCCTGGACCTTCCTGTTTCGCTGCCTGGAATTTGTATCCCGAATTATCCCTAAAGGTGATGCCTCAGTTTGGACTGCTTTGCTTTCCCTTTCTTTCTTAACATGAATAAAGGGGTACGATGGCCCCTTTGTAAATGGAATGTCATCTTGCGGCTCAGTTTTGATTGGAACGACAGTTGGTCCCAATGGGCTATTTGGAACAGAAATCTGTTCCTCAGTGTCAATAGGGACGGAATTCTGATGTTCCATACCAGATGGAACGACATTTTTTCCCTCAGTGCTGGTTGGAACAGCCGTAGGTCTATCAGCGGAGTATTGACCTACAAGGCGCCTATAAGCCCCTTGCCTTCTCATCTGACAGGACCCTGCTACATTTGTTCTTCTTTTTCTCCTTATATTCCTCCTTATTCTCAGACTGGATTTCAAACTTTGAATTTTCTGCCGAAGCTGGGTTATAATATTCAGCAGCCTCTGCTGTTTCTTTCTCAATTTCTTAATTTCTCTTGCCTCGGCTGTGGGCGCATGAGCAGCCCTCAGTTTTGCTCCTCTTTCATCGAGGGTTTCCTCTAGCATTCTGGGAACGGACTGTTCCCGACAAGCATTTTCATTCTCTGCAACATCAGCAGGTGGGTTTTCTCCCGGTATCTTGTGAACGGGTTGTTCCTGGTTGGTATTTACATTTTCCTTGTCAACAACAGGGGGGTTGTCTCCTCCTGCCATTTCTTCATGCAATTCTTCATGCGCCTCTTCCTCGGAGGGTCCTTCAGGAGGGTCTGCTTTACTGGAAGGTGAAGCATAATCTCCCAGGCTGGCCAAGATGGTGGCCAGCTCTTCTTCTCCCATGGGGACTTGTGGAGGGCTGTCCCCCAATTGTCCCATCTCCTCCTCCTGAATTGGCTGCTCAGTGGCTGCCTCCGGATAGCTGGCCTCGGCCTCAGAGTCAGAATGTTCATTTCCTTCCTCGGCTTCTGCTCTGTTCTCAATTTGTTCCTCATTTTCCCCCGAGGGTTCCTGTTCTGGGACTGGTGGTTCCTCTGTTATTTCGATCGGCTGGTCGATGCTTCGCTGGATTTTCTCCAGCCTGCCTCTTATCCTTGCCAACCGAGCTGACTTCCTACGCCTCTCAGGCTGTTCGGGTGTGCTGCCCACCTGTTCTTCCACCACCACCTTTCTGCGTTTTTCAGCTTGTTCTGGCGTGCCAAAGGAATGCCTACGTTTCGAGGCAGCACGTTCTTCTGTGGCCAGCTCCTTATGTTTTTCTGCATGTCCAGATGCTCTAGAGGAACGTTTTCATTTTACTGACTCTGTGCGTTTCTTGGGTTGCTCGGGTGTATCCGAGGGATGCTTGGGTTTTGGCGATTCTCTAGGCTTCTTAGGTGCTTCAGAGGTACTAGCGGGGTGTTTAGCCTTTGGGGATGGTGATGCCACTCCCCCTCCCATTGCTGTAATAAGCTCCCCCCAGCTACTCTGCTGCTGAGTGAGACTGTAGCTCACTATCAGGCTAATCAACCTATGGTGGCTAACCACTGCGTCTTCATGGTGTGCCTTTTTCAGGCACCGAGAGGCATCATGCAGTAATGAATTTAACAATGCAGGGAGGTTCACAGAACATTTTCCTTTTAACACAGCCAGGAGCTTAAGGTGACGCGGTCTTACCACATCTTTTCGCCCCTCGCAGGTGATGTAGCTCTGCACTACCTTTTCCAATTCACTCCAAGGTTCTCCTAGCATTGTCGGAAGCACTCCTTTTCCCTTCACTATCAGATTCTGTCCTTCATCTCGGAAAATTTCTATGGTCTTTTGCAATCTCTCTTTCTTTCTCGTCCATATTGGTCCTGAGGCTAGTAATCCTATTACTTACGCGATTATTTCCTTCGTGACCATTATCTGCTTCCCACCTACTACAGAGTGTTCTTCCTGCAAATTCTGCAGGAATTCCATGGCCACAATTTCATTTGATTCGCGCAGGCAGCTAAAATAAGTTAGCCACCCCGCCCTTTCTAGGATCTCCCGAGCGGCTTCGGAGACTACTAGCTCACTGGGCTCGCTTCTGATAGCCTTGCCTCCCATGGTTCTGTTTCGGGATCTAGATGGAATAGCAATTACCTGTCGCAAAGAACGTAATCGCAGCAAAAAAAACACAGAGCATGCATGAAAATGGCTTGTAAATAACAACATTTTGCAAAAATAGCATTGTCATGCCGTTAACCAATATCGTACCTTCATACCATATCACTTCCGAATGATGTGCTAACACGTGGCCGGCGGAGTAATGAGGTCACCTCCCCCCACACAATATGATAGGCTGTTCCAGCCGTCAAATGGAGGAGGGGCCGCCATCTCGTCACCAAATCATAAAGTAGCAGCATATGGAGGTTTGCCATGTTTCAGATTAGACAAAGAAATATCGAGATCGAGGCAAAGGGTAGATCGCGTTTTGTATAAGCCTATGTGATGTGATGCAAGACAGGAGGATAGGACATCTGGCACTCATATAAAGTCTGCGGTAGTCATAGTCGATACCTTTGCCATGATTGGTGGTGATAGGTATTCATGCGATGTATCCATCAAAGTGTAAAATATAATTATTACGAGGATAGAAAGAAGTATTTGATATAATCCAAATTGGTGCATATATTATGACTCTGATACCATTAATAGAGCTCTGCTGCCGACAGGTGTTCATAACCTTGGCAGAATTGTTTATTTCACCCTGGAACCATGATCCTTTGTGTATTTTTGAAGAGCAATTCTTGTCAAAATGCAGGCCATCATGCTGGCTTGGTAACCAGATAACCATGATGCCATTCACCAGAGAGGCACGAAACGTGGGTAGGCCGGCTCGTAATGAGACCCCCTATTCCAAGGTTTGTTTATGTAGTGAACCCGTTGGACCATATCCCTGGTGTGGTGGCCATGGTGGGAATGCCACTTCGCTTCCAATCTTATGATCATAGTAGGTTGGTTCTTTAATGAAACCCCCTATCCTGCATTTGACAAATAATTTCTTTTTATTTTGCTTTTGCTCTTTTTTCTTTTGAAACAGACTTTTGCTCTTGTGTAATTACACATAAGGGTGGTTCAGCCCTCCTTAAGAGTGGGAATGGCAGAAGAAGTCTTGTCATCCCAATAGGAAGATATAAATCTTCTGTTCTTATTTCCAAGTAATAATAGAGAAAATTGTAGGGACTCAACATGATGAAATTTTCCAACAAGGCAGAGGAGGTGAGACTATGACAGCCAGAATGATGAGTGTGTGGATCCTTCCTTTGTTGTTGCATCAATACTAGGGTTGTTAAAGATAGCGATTTATGATATGTTGATCTCGATATATCCTGGCTTTTATATTCATTGCATAAATGTGTAGTTGCTACCTATGGCCTTGGAAAGAGGATGGACAACACATCCTGCATATGAACGGGACGAATAGCAAAAACACACAAGTGCTGTTCCTTTTGAAAAGGAACAGCAAAAACACTCAAGTGCTGTTCCTTTTGAAAAGGAACAGCAAAAACACTCAAGTGTTGTTCCTTTTGAAAAGGAACAGCAAAA
>APFE031010386.1:9251-23519 GCA_000404065.3 Pinus taeda
AAGTAAAATCTAAACTAAAACATTATGAGTTTTTACTTTAAATATTAATATTAGTTGTTTTGAAGTGTAAATTTGGATTTTCAAAGTAGTGATATTGGTTTTCAAAATGCCAATTTTTTAAATAATTTCAAATTACAAAAACAACATGCATATACGGAAGATATGCACATACAGGAAAGTTAGGGATATATGGAAGATATGCGCATATCTTCGGTATATGCGCAATTTCCGTATATGCAAAATTTCCGTATATGCGCAGTTTCTGCATATGGAATTTGCGCATTTACGATGTAGATACATGAACGAAGATATGCACAAATTCCGTATACATAAATTGTGCATATACGTAAATTGTGCATATACAGAAGATATGCGTATATCTTCCGTATATGCACAATTTCCGTATATGCGCACTTTCTGTATATGGAATTTGCGCATCTACGATGCAAATACATAAATGACGTGCACATTCAGGAAAGTTAGGGATATATGGAAGATACGCGCATATATTTCATATATGCACAATTTCCATATATGAAATTTATACATATCTTCGTTTATGTATCTGCATCGTAGATGCGCAAATTCTATATACAGAAATTGCGCATATACAGAAATTGTGCATATATGGAAGATATGCGCATATACAGAAACTGCGTATATACGGAAGGTATGCGCATGTCTTCCGTGTATCCCTAAATTTTCTGTATGTGCATATCTTCCGTATATGCACGTCGTTCATGTATCTGCATCGCATATGCACAAATTTCATATACAGGAATTGCGCATATACGGAAATTGTGCAGATACGAAAGATATGCGCATATACGGAAAATATGTGCATGTGTTTCATATATGCTTGACTTTCCTGCATGTGCATATCTTCTGTATATGCACGTCGTTCATGTATCTGCATCGTATACGTGCAAATTCCATATACAGAAATTGCGCATATAGGGAAATTGTGCATATATGGAAGATATGCGCATATCTTCCGTATATGCACAATTTTCGTATATGCGCAATTTCTGTATATGGAATTTGTACATATCTTCGTTCATGTATCTGTATCATATATGCGCGAATTCCATGTACAGAAATTGCGCATATACGGAAACTGTGCATATACGGAAGATGTGCGCATATACGAAAATTGAGCATATACGGAAGATATACACATATCTTCCGTATATCCCTAATTTTCCTGTATGTGCATATGTCCCGTATATGCATATCGTTTATGTATCTACATCGTAGATGCGCAAATTCCATATACAAAAATTGCGCATATACGAAAACTGTGTATATACGCAACATATGCGCCATATCTTGCGTATATGCACAGTTTCCGTATATGTGCAATTTCTGTATATGGAATTTGCGTATCTATGACGCAGATACATAAACAACGTGTATATACAGGAGATATGCACATACAGGAAAGTTAGGGATATATGGAAGATATGCGCATATCTTTCGTATATGTCCAATTTCCGTATATGCGCACATCTTCCGTATATGCACAATTTCCGTATATGCGCAATTTCTGTATATGGAATTTGTACATATCTTCATTTATGTGTCTGCATCGTATATGCGCAAATTCAATATATAGAAATTGACATATATGAAAACTATGCATATATGGAAGATATGCGCATATACGGAAATTGCGCATATACGGAAGGTATGCATATGTATTCTGTATATCCCTAACTTTCCTTTATGTGCATATCTTCTGTATATGCACGTCGTTCATGTATCTGCATCATAGATACGCAAATTCCATATACGTAAATTGCGCATATACAGAAACTGTGCATATACGGACGATATGCGCATATACGGAAATTGGGCATATACGGAAGATATGCACATATCTTCTGTATATCCCTAACTTTCCTGTATGTGCATATCTTCTGTATATGCACATCGTTTATGTATCTACATCGTATATGCGCAATTCGATATACAGAAATTGCGCATATACGGAAACTGTGCATATACAAAAGATATGCGCATATATGGAAATTGTGCATATACGGAAGATATGCGCATGTCTTCCGTATATCCCTAACTTTCCGGTATGTGCATATCTTCCGTATATGCACGTCGTTAATGTATCTGCATCGTAGATGCACAAATTCCATATACAAAAATTGCGCATATACGGAAACTGTGCATATACGGAAGATATCCGCATATACGGAAATTGCGCATATACGGAAGATATGTGCATATCTTCCGTATATCCCAAACTTTCTTATATGTGCATATCTTTCATATATGCACGTCGTTTATGTATCTGCATCGTATATGTGCAAATTCAATATACAAAAATTGTGCATATACGAAAACTGTGCATATACGGAAGATATGCACATATACGGAAATTGCGCATATATGGAAGATACGCGCATGTCTTCCGTATACCCTAACTTTCCTGTATGTGCATATCTTCCGTATATGCATGTCGTTCATGTATCTGCATTGCAGATGCGCAAATTCCATATACAGAAATTGCGCATATACGGAAACTGTGCATATACAGAAGATATGCGGATATCTTCCGTACATGCGCAATTTTTGTATATTCGCAATTCTGTATATGGAATCTGCGCATATACGCTGCAAATACATGAACGATGTGCATATACGGAAGAGATGCACATATAGAAAAGTTATGGATATAGGAATATATGCGCATATCTTCCGTATATGCGCAATTTTCGCATATGCACAATTTCTGTATATGGAATTTGTGCATCTACGATGCAAATGCATGAACGACGTGCATATACGGAAGATATGCACATACAAGAAAGTTAGGGATATACGGAAGATATGCGCATATCTTCCGTATATGTCCAATTTCCGTATATGCGCATATCTTCCGTATATGCACAATTTCCATATATGCGCAATTTCTGTATACGGAATTTTCACGTATATGATGCAGATACATAAACGAAGATATGTACAAATTCCATATACAGAAATTGCACATATACAAAAACTGTGCATATACAGAAGATGTGCGTATATATGGAAATTGGGCATATACGGAAGATATGCGCATATCTTCCGTATATCCCTAACTTTCCTGTATGTGCATATCCTTCGTATATGCACGTCGTTCATGTATCTACAACGCAGATGCACAAATTCCATATACAGAAATTGCGCATATACGGAAGATGTGCCCATATACGGAAATTGGGCATATACGGAAGACATGCGCATATCTTTCGTATATCCCTAACTTTCCTGTATGTGCATATCTTCCATATATGCACGTCGTTTATGTATCTGCATCGTATATGCACAAATTCAATATACAGAAATTGTGCATATGTGGAAACTGTGCATATATGGAAGATATGCGCATATACGGAAGATATGCACATGTCTTCCGTATATCCCTAACTTTCCTGTATGTGCATATCTTCCGTATATGCACGTCTTTTATGTATTTGCATCGTAGATGCGCAAAGTACATATACAGAAATTGTGCATATACAGAAACTGTGCATATACGAAAGATATGCGCATATACGGAAATTGGGCATATACGGAAGATATGCGCATATCTTCCGTATATCTCTAACTTTCCTGTATGTGCATATTTTATGTATATGCACGTCGTTTATATATCTGCATCATATATGCGCAAATTCAATATACAGAAATTGCGCATATACGAAAACTCTGCATATATGGAAATTGCGCATATACGGAAATGCGCATGTCTTCCGTATATCCCTAACTTTCCTGTATGTGCATATCTTCCGTATATGTACATTGTTCATGTATCTGCATCGCAAATGTGCAAATTCCATATATAAAAATTGCGCATATACGGAAACTGTGCATATACGGATGTTATGGGCATATCTTCCGTATATACCCAATTTCCATATATGCGCAATTCCTGTATATGGAATTTGCGCATATGTGATGCAGATACATGAACGACGTGCATATACGGAAGATATGCATATACAGGAAAATTAGGGATATACGGAAGATATGCGCATATCTTCCATATATACCCAATTTCCGTATATGCTCACATCTTCTATATATGCATAGTTTGCGTATATGCGCAATTTCTGTATATGGAATTTGTACATATCTTCGTTTATGTATATGCATCATACACGTGCAAATTCCATATACAGAAATTGCGCATATATGGGAATTATGCATATACGAAAGATATGCGCATATACGAAAATTGGGCATAGACGAAAGATATACGCATATCTTCCGTATATCTCTAACTTTCCTATATGTGCATATCTTCCATATATGCACGTCGTTCATGTATCTGCATCGTAGATGCGTAAATTCCATATACAGAAATTGCGCATATATAGAAATTACGCATATACAGAAGATATGCGCATATCTTCCGTATATCCCTAACTTTCCTATATTTGCATATCTTCAGTATATGCACATCGTTCATGTATATGCATTGTATATGCACAGATTCCATATACATAATTGCGCATATACAGAAATTGTGCATGTACAAAAGATATGCGGAATTGTGCATGTACGGAAGATATGCGCATATATTCCGTATATGCACAGTTTCTGTATATGGAATTTGCGCATCTGCGATGTAGATACATGAACGACGTGAATATACGAAAGATATGCACAAAAATGAAAGTTAGGAATATACGGAAGACATGCGCATATCTTCCGTATATGCGCATATCTTCCGTATATGCACAGTTTCTGTATATACGCAACTTATGTATATTGAATTTGCGCATATACGATGCAGATACATAAACGACATGCATATATGGAAGATATGAACATACAAAAAATTTAGGGATATACGGAAGATATGTGCATATCTTCTGTATATGCCAAATTTCTGTATATGCGCATATCTTCCGTATATGCACAGTTTCCATATATGCGCAATTTTTGTATATAGAATTTGTGCATCTACGATGCAGATACATGAATGACGTGCATATACAAAAGATACGCACATACAGGAAAGTTAGGGATATACGAAAGACATGCGCATATCTTCCGTATATGCGCAATTTTCGTATATGCAAATTTTCTGTATATGCGCAATTTCTGTATATTAAATTTGCGCATATACGATGCAGATATATAAACGACGTCCATATACGGAAGATATGCACATACATAAAAGTTAGGGATATACGAAAGATATGTGCATATCTTCCGTATATGCCCAATTTCTGTATATGCGCATATCTTCCGTATATGGACAATTTCCATATATGCGCAATTTCTGTATATGGAATTTGCGCATCCACGATGCAAATACATGAATGACGTGCATATACGGAAGATATGCACATACAGGAAAGTTTGGGATATACGAAATACATGCGCATATCTCTTGAATATGCGCAATTTCCGTATATGTGCATATCTTCCGTATATGCACAGTTTCCGTATATGCGCAATTTCTGTATATTGAATTTGCACATATACAATGCAGATACATAAATGACATGCATATACGGAAGATATACACATACAAGAAAGTTAGGGATATTCTTCCGTATATGCCCAATTTCCGTATATGCACATATCTTCAGTATATGCACAGTTTCCATATATGCGCAATTTCTGTAAATGGAATTTACACATCTACGATGCAGATACATGAACGACGTGCATATACGGAAGATATGCACATACAGGAAAGTTAGAGATATACGGAAGACATGCACATATCTTTCATATATGCGCAATTTCCGTATATGCGCATATCTTCCGTATATGCACAGTTTCCGTATATGCGCAATTTCTGTATATTGAATTTGCGCATATACGATGCAGATACATAAACGTCATTCATATACGGAAGATATGCACATACAGGAAAGTTAGGTATATACATAATATATGTGCATATCTTCCGTATATTCCCAATTTCCATATATGCAAAATTTCCGTATATACACAGTTTCCATATATGCGCAATTTCTGTATATGGAATTTGTGCATCTACGATGCAGATACATGAATTACGTGCATATATGGAAGAGCACATACAAGAAAGTTAGGTATATACAAAAGACATGCGCATATCTTCCGTATATGCACAATTTCCGTATATGTGCATATCTTCCATATATGCACAGTTTACGTATATGCGCAATTTCTATATATGGAATTTGTGCATATACGATGCAGATACATAAACGACGTGCATATACGATGTAGATACATAAACGACGTGCATATACGAAAGATATGCACATACAAGAAAGTTAGGGATATACGGAAGATATGTGCATATCTTCCGTATATCCCTAATTTCCGTATATGCGCACATCTTCCGTATATACGCAGTTTTCGTATATATGTAATTTTTGTATATGGAATTTGTACATATCTTTGTTTATTTATCTGCATCGTATATGCACAAATTCCATATACAGGAATTGCGCATATATGGAAATTGTGCATATACAGAAGATATGCGCATATCTTCCGTATATCCCTAAATTTGTTGTATGTGCATATCTTCCGTATATGCACGTCATTTATGTATCTACATCATATATGCGCAAATTCCATATACAAAAATTGCGCATATACGGAAACTGTGCATATACGGAAGATATCTGCATATCTTCCGTACATGCACAATTTCCGTATATGCGCAATTTTGTATATGGACTGCCCTTTAACTCAAAAACCCTCTCCGACCTCTGGACTGGATTCATCTGAGGCAAACGGATTTACCAAAGTAGCAAATCATAGGAAATCCCACAAGAAACAGGCCTCAAACTCCAAAATGCAATATACAGCTCCTCCAAGCCCTCTACAAGCAACAACTTTGAAGTCTTAGCTAACCAAACTGACCCAAGCTTGGATTCTCCCACTCCACCCGAGACAGAGTTGATGAAAGATGAACATTTGAAGCAGGCAGATCCCACAGCACCTCAGGAAGATCCTCAATAAAAGGGAGCCTCCTCCTCAGATAAGCAAAAGGTACCATCATGGAATACTCAAGTTATGGAGGTGGGTGCCCTACAACCTAATGCCAGTTTAGAAGAAGAACCAAGTGAGGAGTTAAATTTTCCATAGATCATGGAGGAAGAAATAGAAGCAATAGATATGGGGGAGTTGGACATTCCAGGCCTAGATCAGGCTTGTACTACAAACAATTTTGACAACATTCCAGATGGACAACTTAAGAATCTGGAGGAAGTCTTATCTCATGCACAAAGGAAAAAATATTTAGGTATCCAGACTGGTGGCCCTTGGGATGGAAGATTTATAACCAAAGATATCAAAAAGCGAGGTAGGAAAAGAGATCTCCAGCGAACAATCAGAATAGGACAAATTTGAGTGGACTCAGGTAGGTACTCCAAGCTAACCAAGTACTACAACTCTGATCATAATCCTTCCCAATGAAGTTAATCTCTTGGAATATAAGAGGGCTCAATGGCCCAGGGAAAAATTGAATCCTTAAAAACATGATAAAGCAAGAAAAATCCCAAATCCTTTTCTTGCAAGAGACCAAATGCAATTCAAGTGCACTAGATAGATTTGCAACAAAAGTATGGCCAGGAAGCTTCAATGTTGCAGTGGATGCTGATGGGGTTTTCGGAGGTCTAGCAATTGTCTAGGATTCCCGAGCAATCAAGCTAGACAATATCCATGCAAGTAGGAATTTCCTACAAGCAACCTTTCACATCATCGAGACAAATATACACAAGCTCTCAACCAATGTATATTTTCCCCAAGAGGCACCACTTAAAGCCGGAATCCTTAACACTTTCTCTATAATCAACCATGATAGGCCACACCCTTTATGTATTTCTGGAGGAGACTTTAACATGATTACTAGGCTGGAAGAAAAAAGGGGAGGAAGATGCAGAGGAAGTCAGGAAGGGATACCCCTAAAGGAATTCATTAACAACAACTGGCTCATTGACCTACCCTTCAATAATGGTGTATTTACTTGGAACAATAGGAGAGCAGCTAAGCAGCAGATCGCTTCTTGCCTAGACAGGTTCTTACTCTCAGACAATGCTATTCATCTTGGTGGAGACTTCACAACCTCCATTTTGCCTCTTTCAGGATCTGATCACTAGCCCATCTCCCTCCATTGGTCGCGTCCTGGCAATCTGATCTGCAGACCGTTCCGCTTTGAGGCTTTCTGGATGTCTCATCTGGATTTCCAAGGCTTAATCAATTCAGAATGGAACAATTTTTCCCCTCCTCCAGGTTCAAAAATGTTCCAATTCCAGCAAAAGCTTAAGCACCTCAAAAGCAAGATCAAACGCTGGAATCACACTTCTTTTGGTAATATCTTCCAGGCTCAAGAATCCCTCGAGCTGGAAATGAAGCAATTTTAGCAGAGGATTATTACTGAAGGCCACTCAGAGGACCTGTCAAAACAGGAAAAAGTTATTGAAGCACAACTCACAGAAAGGGCTAAGCAGGAAGAAACGTTATGGAGGCAAAAATCAAGAGTCAGATGGCTTAAAGATGGAGAGAAAAACACTAAATTTTTTCATAGTACCACAATCCAATGCAGAATGAACAATAACATAACTCATTCAGAATGAGCAGAGCATCAAAGTGGAAAAGCACGAAGAAATTGTAAGCAAGCTCCTCAATTACTTCAAGCAAATACATCGCGAGCCAATTGCAGATAGATAACAACTATAGAAAAAATTACTCGAAACATTCCTAAACTTATCTCAGAAGAGCATAACCAACTACTTCTCAAACCTGTGGACTTACAAGAGGTGGAACTAGCAGTTCAACAACTGAAAGCAGGAAAGGTTCCAGGCCCGAATGGATTTACTTTAAACTTTTTCCATAATTTTTGGGATTTGATCAAGATGGAAGTTTGGCAAGTGGTTGAGGAGTCGCGATCCTTAAGATGGATGTTTCCAGGGGTGAATGCAATGTTCATAGCCCTGGTTCCCAAGGTGGACATGCCAAGCACACCTGATAAGTACAGGCCTATCACACTATGTAACATTTTCTATAAGATTGTCTCCAAAATCATTGCCTCCAGGCTCAAACTGTTGCTTCCTCTCATCATCTCGCCTGAGAAATCTGGATATGTATAAGGTAGGCAGATCACCGACGGTATCATCTTAACTCATGAAATAATTCATTCCCTGAAGATTTCCAAGAAGCCAGGTATGCTCCTCAAACTAGATCTCTCAAAGGCCTTTGATAGCCTAAGCTGGATGTATATTAAAAAAGTTCTAATTGCTTTTGGATTTGCTGCTCCCTAGGTCAGATGAGTCATGAGCCTCATCTCTTCCTCTTTCTCTTTTATTCTGGTCAATGGTATACCCTCATCTCATTTTCATCCTTCCCGGGGAATTAGGCAGGGAGACCCTCTATCCCCTTTCTTGTTCATTATCATGGCAGAAGGATTAGGCCGAAGTATTAAATCAGCTCAGCAATCCCTCTGTCTCAAAGGCCTATCCTTTCATAACTCTCCAGCCTTCACACACCAGCAATTCGTTGATGACAACATGCTTTTTGGGCATCCCTCAGTCCAGGAAGCCCAACTGCTTGAATCCCTTCTGTCGGAATTTTCGGAAGCCTCAGGTGCCTCTATCAATAAATCCAAATCTCAGATCTTCTTTTTCCATGCTCCTTTAACTCAGGTAGCTATAGCCCGTATTCTAGGATTCTCCATTGCTACCCTCCCATCCAAATGTTTAGGTGCTCCTCTGACTGCCTCAGCCCTAAAGCACTCCTCTTGGAAAATCCTCTTAGAGAATCTGGAGGCAAGGCTATCCTCTTGGACTCACAGATCTCTAAATATGGTGAGTCGACTTGTCCTCATAAAAGCAGTACTTCAGGCTATGCTACTATACCTCTTCTCCATCCTTGCAGCACCCAAATGGGTTCTCAAAGAAATCAAGCTTCTCCAAAGATATTTTCTCTGGGGCAGTAATGGTCACAAGTGAAAGTGGGCTCTAGTCAAATGGGACACTGCTTGTATACCAAAGAAAGGAGGTGGTATTGGTTTAAGGGATCCCTCTCAAAGCAATGAGATCATGGGAGCTAGAATCTGGTGGAAATGGCTTGCGGAGCCTCTCACCCCTTGGGCCTCTCTGTGAACGGCTAAGTATGCAAGGAATTACCCAGCGGAGGAACTAATAAGAATATCAGAGGTTAGCATGGGTTCCCTTATATGGAACTCGGCCAAGCAACACAGGAATCTCATTCAGCAACACAACTTTTGGGAAGTGAAGAATGGCAACACTGCAAGATTTTGGGAAGATTCATGGCAGCAGATGCCCAAATTAAAGGACCAAATCCCTCTTACTCAACCCCTGGAGCAGGAGATGCAATCTTATGATAAGGTGAAAAACTTCTGGAGAAATTCGCCAACCCAAGAGTACCGAGAATGGCTCAAGGCAGATCAGATTTTAAGAGAGGGCTCGACACAAGTCCAACAAATTCTAGACATAGAATTAACAAAAAGAAGAATTCAGCATTCTAATGAAAAGGACATTCTTCGGTGGGGATATGAAGAAAGAGGTACCTATTCTACGAGAGAGGCCTATAATATCATTATCAAGGTGCATACAGTGAAAGATCCTCTCTGGAGCATAATCTGGGACCCTTCCATATGGCTGAAAATCTCCACCTTTCTCTGGCTCCTATTTCATAACAAGATTTTCACGTGGGATAATCTCAGAAAGAGGAACTTTCATGGGCCCTCAATATGCCCTAATTGCAGACAAGAGAAGGAAACCATCAAGCATCTAATGTTGTCCTATCCGACTGCGCACAAGCTCTGGGAAAAGGTCAATTTCCACTGCCAAAAGGAAGGAAGAACTCATGGAGACACCATTGCCACTATGCATAACTGGGATCATAACCCTTATCAAAGAAAGATTTTAAATTTCCTTCGAAGCTCATTCCGGGCTTTCTCATGTGGGCCATATGGAAGGAGAGAAACAACAGAATATTTAAGGATCACTCTATGCAGCTGGAAGATATCTGGAAAATAATCTGCCAAAATATTGAGGAAACCATATCTCTCAAAACCTGGTATCAGGAGGATCTCCCAACTAACCCCCAAGAACAATCCATATGGGCCAATTAGAACTTCCAATGCAAGCAAGAATAGCTTATCAAAGGAACAAATCCTCTAAGGAACCATTTACCTGAGAAATGGTTACCTCCCCCTATGCATATGTACCAGCTAAATTTTGATGGTGCCTCGAAAGGCAGCCCAGGAAATTCAGGCTTTGGAGGGATTTTCAGAGATCACAAGGGGGCTTCTCTTTTAACCTTCTTAGGTCCAAAGGGATGGGATACCAATAACTTGGCAGAACTAGAAGGTCTCTGGCAGGGCCTAATTCTTGCGCAAGATAAAGGTTTCTTCCCGCTCATAATCGACGACGATTCCCAGATCATCATAAATATGGTCACAAAAATCCCACAAGGATCCTCCTCTAACAAAGTGAGCAAATCCTGGAGAATGGAAAAGAGGCTTGAACTTATTGAATTCTAGCTCTCCTCTAACAGAGCGATCACTTTAAAGCATATTCGAAGGGAAGGGAATAAAATTGCAGACTTACTTGCTAATATGGGGGTTGATTGTAGGATGGATCTTCATGTTGGATCAATTTCAAGCCTAGCATCTGAATCTCGACTCATGGATTATAACAACCTAGTGAAGAAGGAAATGCAACAGGAGGAAGGAGAACACCCAAATGCGGGTGAAATTAATGAAACATAATGAGCTTATTGACTGATGGAAATGCTGGGTACTCCCAGCTGCTGCTCTGCGTGGCTTCCGAGGATTTCACTCGACGCAAATTGGATAGCCTTAAGAGAGGTAGATTTGGAGGAATGTCTGCATTAATGGCTCGCTTCATCCAAGGTGATGCTTCAGCTGTTATATTCATGGCGCTCTGTTTTATCTTCTCCACAACGTTTTCTCAGCCTCCATGCTCCAGGTTCTGGCCTGCAGCGAGTCTATGGTCTTGTTATGCTGAGGGTCGTGATGGTAGGCTAGTCTATGCAATTGGTGGCAAGCTTTTAATTGCCCCTGAGTTTCGAATTGGGCTGCACTCTCAGGCCCATCTTGAGCGAACGAAGAGGTCCCTTGTGTTGTTCTATAGCCCTCAAGCCATTGCCCTTGGTCTCATTGTGCGCTCCCCTCACCGCCTCAACATGGTGTGTCAGAGAATGAGGAGTCACTCTGGGGGACGCCGAGGTAGCCGAAGGCGTTCAAAGGTTAGCGGTTCTATGGATCCTGCCCTGCCTCCTATTACTATCCCCTCCTCTCCGGTGGTTTCGCCTCCTCATAGCCCTTCTCGCAGGCCGACCCCGAACAGTGCATTCTAGACCACTCACTACAAATTTCAGTGCAATCTTAGTAGGCCAATGATCACCGGTCATATCACTATTATCCTTCCTAAAGAAGAAAGCCAGCTTCATCCTTTGGTGCGAGCGGTGTCTGAGCAATCTCAAAGCAATGAGCAATTTATGGTAGAAGGAAGTCCAGTGAATCAAAAGGGCAAGATGCTCGATAGAGGAGACGCTCCTAGCGGTATTATGCTTTTTGATGCCATCATCCCGGTGGACGGGGAAAGCAATTCCATGGTCACTCATCACCCCACGGTGAACCCAGAAGGCGAGAAGGCAGGAACTGAAGATATGTGGATTGGTATTGCGTGTGAGGAGGTGGAGATGCCTCCGAATGAGGACGTGGAGGTATAATGTCACCTGGGCATGCCCAAACTTCTTTTGGTTTTGCTGATGTTTTATATGGTCAACCTTAGGCAATTTTGTTTGCAGTTCTGGTTTAACATCTACAGCCAGATGATTTTTTTATTCCCCTCGAGCAGTGGTAGTATAAAGATCTTCTGGGCAGCTAGGGAAAGTCTCTGTCTTGCTTTCGTGTGCTTTCTTATGTTATGTTGGTCTATCTCTGGTTTCGATATCTGTTCTCTTGTCCTCTATAACTGCTTCTCCCAGGCTCTCCCTATACTGGGGCAGGTTTGTTGTGTTGAGTGCTCTCGGGTGATGTTATCTGAAGCCTCAACTCCTTGTAATATTATTTTACTTTTCAGTTAATAGAATTAGTCATCTACCGAGAAATTTTTATTATTATAAAAAAACAATGATATATATGTGATTTATAGTGAAGAATATAATATTTCTTTTTGAAGTGAATTTACAAAAGATAATTAATTAAAAAAATAGAATTTTAAATCTCTTGTGCATATAAATGTTAATAAAAATATAAATAAAATCATATTTACCTTTTTTTCTTCTTTCTTTATTTGATATAATTTTTAAGATTAATTAAATAAAATAAATTATGAATTGATGATAATATTGATGAATATCATTTTAATTTATTATGTTTTTAAAATTTCTGAATAATTTATTTAATAAGATGATGTTGATAAAAATGAAAAAGTAACTTTAAAATGAATGAAATGAATCATATAACAATAATAGTTGTTTTGGCCCAATTAAGTTTATTTTGAGTGGCTGAGAGAAATTTTTGTTATTCTCTCCACAAAAGTTTAATTATTGTAAATGATATGTTGAGCTCATGTTGAGTATATTGTTGCAATGACTTTGAATCTTGTTGATTGGCCTCGTGGCTAGAAGATTCTAGGGTTTAACCTTTATAGTCTCAAGGGGTCATCCCAATTGGTGATCCACATAATGTTAGTCTCTTGTGACTAATAAATCCAAAGTTCAAATACCCATGGTTTGATTTACGGAGAGGAGATGAAGCTTGATCCCAATTGTTGATCAAAGTAATGTGCTAAAAAGAAATTACTTTTCAGACTCTATATAGTAAATATTATTATTAAGTTGGTTATCTTGATTATTAACATAGATATTAATTTTTAAAATATTTGTGGATAATCCACATATAAAGACTTAATATTAAACCCTAAAGTGTAAAAATAATATAAGCATGGCTAAAATAACTTCCAATTTTTATGAATTTCATATTGTTCAATTTCCAAAACATTAATGAAAGATTTATCACATTTTTACATTATGAGGATTGAGAGTGCTTTCTCTTAAACTCTCTAGTTTATACTCATATTAGATGTAAACTAAGGTAGCGATATAAATTAAATGTTGGGTAAATGGAGAGAGGCATGAATATATACTAGAGATTAAAACACTTCATCGTAATACATTGAATGTTGCTAAAATTTAAAAAGTCATAAAAAATAACTAAATTATGACATTATTTTAAATTATTATTATTAATAATAC
>APFE031010386.1:27807-63215 GCA_000404065.3 Pinus taeda
ACACACACACACATAATCAAAACAAATCAAGGATAACGATATATAATACAAAACATCCATTTCTCATCCCATCATTATAGTAAAACATAACAATTTATATATTAATGTTTTTAGTGGAATAGGTTATATGGATTAAAAACTTACTGGCCCAATAAGCCCTTGAAAACCTTGAAATCTAGGTGAGCGGCGTAATAGTTGGTGGCTTGAACTTGGGGAATTTTGTTGATTAGGCTACGCATATCAATAACAATGAGTATAATCAATATAAATATTATTTAATGTTAAAATGTCTAAAAAATTAATATACGCAAAAAATAGACTCAACTTTGTTCTCATTGTCTTGATTAGTTTCATCAAAGTTTAATATATAGTTGTGCCCATCTAATATTTCTTCCCCCACATCATCAGGAACCCCAGTCCTTGCTTTCTCTTTTAAAGCAATGTCTATGCACTTCATTGTCTCCATACGTCTACGAGGTAGACTTTGATCCCAACGTTGAATTTTTTCACAAATCCTTTGCTTTGAAGTATCATTAAGCTGATCAAATGTAACAACTGACTATGAAAACAAGTTTCAATGAATTTAGTCCACAACAATAAATTAATACTAATAAAAAACATATACAGATAAATACTAATAAATACTTACAGCTGAGCTTTTTTTATTTTTTTAATAAATTTCACAAACTTTATAATTATTATGGATCACAGAAGTTTAAGTTCAAAAATTTCACAAACTTTATTTCTTTTGTTCTAATAAGTAGCATGGGCTTTCATATTGACATTAAATTTCTTGAGCTTTATTTGACCACATTTAATAAAATTGCATGAACACTCTTTGATCATGAGCTTCATTTGGTTGTTCCAAAAAAATTGCACATATTCATAGTTTATTTCAATGGTATGTTTTCTATGATGACGTGTTTTCTTTAATTTGTTTCAATAATAATTTGCAAGACCATTCTTTTATCATAAAATTTCTTTATTTTTTCCAATAAATTACTTGTGTTCTGAGTTAACTTTATTTCAATTTTTTGAAGTATTGGTTGATCATAAACTTTCTTTGGTTTATTCCAAATTGTACAGGTTCCCACTCAACTATATTTCAATCATTTGATATGCTATAAATACCACTTCTTAGAATTCTTTGATTATAAGATTTTCTTGATTTGTTCTAATAAATTATACATATTTACATCAATTTTTTAACTTGTTTTGAATACTATATTTGATTTATTTGTATATATTTGCACTCAATTTTATTTCAATCTTTTGATCAAATTTAAATACCATTTTTTAAGATTTTTTAATCACAATTTTTATTTTTATTTTTTGATTAATTCTAATAAATTTTAGATATTCACATTTAAATAATTTATTTTAATCTTTAGATTTATTCTTAATACTGTTCTTTTATTTGTTTACATATTTTCGTACTCAATTTTATTTTAATCTTTAATAATTGAATTTATTTGATTTATTGGCATATATTCACATATTTTGATATGAATTCCTTTTTTTCCTTTTTTTTATCATGAATTTTCTTTAGTTTATTTATTTTTTATCAATTTGTTCTAATAAATTGCCATGGACATATTCACATTAGGCATTTTATGATTCTGAATACCATTTTATTTGTTTGCATATGCGCACACTGAACATTATTCTAATCAAAATTGTAATGGAATTTTTTTATCTCAACTTTTTTTTATCTATTTGCACTTAATTTTATTTCAATCTTTTGAATCTTTATTTGTTATCAATATCATTTTTTTATTCTTTGATCTTAAACTTTCTTTGGTTTAATCCAAATAACTCTAAATGTTCAATCTCTCTACCACAAGGTCAATGAATGCGGGCAAGCAGAGCAATCTCATGAAGGTCGCCATGACTGTGATCCTGGTTAAAGGCGACAAAGTTTCCGTTTAGGCTATCAGCTTGAAAGGCGAAAGTGCCGTGATAATGATGAATGAAAGAAAAAATGTTTGTGCTGAAGTATTGAATTCAGAATTTCATGAACAGTGGATCTCGAACAAAAAGATGCTATAGCACTTGGATCCATCTACATTATATTAACCATAAAAATATCAATATCGATGCTACCAGTCCAGTTATCTGAACTCTTCTGGTTTCCACCGACGGCACGCCTGCGTAGCACACACTGATTGCAGAGAAGAAATCGCTTAGGCATCCACTTGGGATTCCCTGAACGACGCTTGGTCCAGTTGGTTTTCTCCAGGCCCCTCGGGTGGCCCAGCTATCCGCGTTCTACAGGATCGAATGGACATTGATCGACTGGTTAAATGGGTACCCCACGCCTACGTCTTGGCAGTTCTTGAACACACAGGTCGGTACCTCGTCTACAAAAAATCTGCGCAGAAAAAACACACATCACACCAAAGGCTCTGTTTAAAATTACGTAATACACTTGTCTGGTCTCCGGTTTAAACCAGAAATAATGGAGACGTGGCCCGTATAGCGGCCTGTTTCGGCGGTCATGGCGGCCATTATGTCAAACCAGAGGCGAGCCGGCGCCGGCGGTCATGGCGGCCATTATGTCAAACCAAAGGCGAGCCGGCGCCGGAGGCGGGCAAGAACAGGCATTGCCACAGCTAAGTGAATCGATGTGCATCCATGCATCCATCGCTCTCCGGGTTATCGTGGACTATAGTATTAATGATGCTATAGTCCATGAAATAGCACTCGCCCACCTACTACATGGGAAACAACCTATCGCAGTACGTATCTTTATATCTTCCTCATCTATGCACTGATTAAGTTCAACTTTTAAACCCAGAACCATTAATTAAACTAGTACCCACCACGTTGCCTTCACCTACTACATGGGAAACGGCCTGTTCCTGCACGTTGTGAGTCGTTGGCACATGCGAATCCAGCTCCTCACTGGATGCATGCTGCGACCTGTCCGCACCAGAGTGTAGCTTACAACTGTCTCTACGGGTTTTTTTTGGTACACTTTTGAAAACATAACCACCGTGGCACGGCCTTTGAAATTTGTAAAGAAAAGCAGATATATCCTTACTGCGCACAGTCTACGGTTAGAACTCTGTCTACGCTTTTGAAAACGCTACCACGGTCCCTAAATTTTGTAAGGAAAAGTAGATACCTGCCAGAGCATACACTCATTAGGATGGAAAAGTCTAATATAATAATGAGTTTGTCTGATCTTTTTGTTTGTCATTTAAGGAATTGGGTGGTGGTATAATTTTTTTTTATAAGAATGTAATGTTATATTACCATCTGGATTTTTTTGGCAAAGAGCAAGCCTATAATGTTTTTATTGGTCCCGGAAGAGAAACTCTTACTTGATCATTTAATATACTGCTGCTAATAATTGTTATAATCGTTGTAGTCTAACTTTTATACCTAGTCTAATTTTAGAAGTTGTAAGTTTTTTTTAGTTTTAGTTTTTTTAGTTTTGATTGAAAGCTGGTGAAAATTTCTTGTAATTTTAAGTTTCAGTAATACAATCGGCAAAGATCCAGTGCCCCAGCAGTTTCATACAATGTTTAAATTTATAATTTTACTAATAATTGTATCCTGGATTCCCTTAGAAAATGAAAATATTTTTAATTATTAGATTGTTTCCTATTATCTTCCGCATAATAATAATAATAAACCATGTTATAATCAAGAGACTGCACACCTATTTCACCTATTGAAAATTGTTTCATATTCTAGGATCTAATAATCAAGATTCATATGCAATAGCCAATAAAAGAACCCTTATAACACTCGGATAAATAGTTTAAATGAAGAAATCACCTTTTTCCATCATGAAACCTTCACTCATGAAATTTCTCATTTGAAACATAGGATGGTAAATGGTTTGTTCCACATGGTAACATTCTTTAAAAAAATCAATTTGCTTCTTTGGAAAATAAAGTAGATATAGAGCAATATCTAGATCTTCTCTTATAAAATTTGAAATGTATAGAGTATAAGGTTTTGAAATTTTTGGTATTATATAGAAAAGTGTTCACTTTCCAGAATTTTAGTTTACTGATGAGTTATAGTTGGTAGCAAGAAATATCTGGTTGGTGAATGTTATTGTCAATGTCTACAAATTCTTATAATACAAATTATAATTTCATTAAAAAGAGAAAAGAAATGATAAGATTATAACATTATGTGAATTAAATTGTATTCTTAATTGTAAAATAATTTTGATTTTTAAAAGCTCTTTAAACATTTTTCTTTTGTGATCCTCTAGTCACCTTGGGATAGTAGCCACACCAACTCTAAGCTCACTGGATTTTTTAGCATGTATCCTCCCCTAGCATAGGCGCAACTACCCTCGTGAGGTTGGGCCACACCAACTCTAAGCTCACTGGATTTTTTAGCATGTCTCCTCCCCTAGCATAGGCACAACTACCCTAGTGAGGTTGTTGTATGGGCCACACCAGCCGTAAGCTGAGTGGATTTTTTAGCATATCTCCTCCCCTAGCATAGGCACAACCACCCTCATGAGGTTTGATTATGGATCGCCTTGCTAATTAAGCTCATTCTCAATAGGTTATGCTAATTAGACTCGACAAACGCCCTCTAAACATTAAAATAATATCAATTTAATAATTTATATTTACGATAATTTTATTTTTTAGTAGAATTTTAAATAAAATAAAATAGAAATATATATATATTATATATATATACGCAATCAAAAAATTTATACATAAAAGTACTATCATCTTATAAGGTTGAAAATTATAGCCTAACCTATATATCAAATAAATACATTCTTCAACCTTATTTGTACCATTACTCAATGATCTGAAATGGGGAACTAAAGGCTTCTTGCCAACTCACAAGAACATCTCCCACTCCAAAGCTTAAACAATTTCCAAGATCTTGCTTATGATTGATAATTTGTGGAATTAAAAGTGCTTGAAATAGGTGTATGCTTGTGTTTGTCTTTAACTATTTATGTGTTTTAAGTTCATTTGCTTAAACTGATATAAAAACTTATAACAACAAATAATGCAAATAATAACCAACACACATAACAACAATATAATTAGGAGTTCACCCAAACCTCTTGGGCTACGTCTCCGTGAGCTCTAGTCAACTCAACTAGGATCTTTGGGATTATGGCTTAAATTCTTTTACAAATTCCACACTCAACTCCATAGGTTTACAATTGAACCAATGGGATTAGAATGCCATCTTTATCCTTGGCTGTTTGGCTCTCTAGCTCTCGGCTCTCGGCTCTAGCTCTTAGCTCTTGGCTCTGGCTCTCGACTTTGGCTCTCGGCTCTTGGCTCTCGGCTCTCGACTCTAGCTCTCGGCTCTGGCTCTTGGCTCTGGCTCTTGGCTCTTTGTAAGGAGAATAACTACCTCCAACCTCTGGTGGCTTCTCTCTGTTCTCCTTTCACTAACTTGGACTATTACAATGTGTGAGCTCCTTCCGTGTCTCTACACAACAATGGGATTTATCCCGGTGATGGCTCGAACTCCTCGAGTCCACAAGAATAACACCTTCAGACCCCCTGGACGGTTACCAAAACCTCTTTGGTTCCCAAAAACGCCTTCCTCTACGTTGGACCCTTCTGTCCGTCTCTTCACCTCCTTCTGCGTTTTTTTTTAATTCATGTTTTCATGACACGTTCAATTACATCATTTTCTTATGGCGGGTAGTAATGATGTTTGAAATAGAAAACGGCTTGGAAAACGAAAGGACCGGCGAGCGCGGGCAAAACCCTTTCAATGGAGCTAAAATCCCCAAAACAAAGCATTTTATCAAATACACAGGAATACATGGAAAAACATAAAAAAACCCGACTATGAACCTTAGCCGGATATCAAAAGGAAACTACACCCACATCTATAGAATCGTCGGGTTTGTGCACATTGCAAATCACGTGTCGCATGGTCTATTGTTCCCCTTTGCTTTGTTGCACTCCGATCCCCGATCTCTGATCGGCACTATCGGCTATTGGTGCATCAGCCCATCACTTATTGGAATATCGCATATCGCATGGTCTAAAGACCTGATGTCCATTCCTTTTCCTATGGAGTATTGCAACGTGATAAATCGGCGATCACAAATCGCAATCGATTACAGCCCAAGGTCCATTCCTTTGAACTTGACTCATTGCAATGCGGCTTAATCTGGTCTGTCGATTTGCCTTTTAATCTGATAGTTCGCACTAAACCTGAAACATCAAGCAGTCCGTTCAATCTCCACCATTTGATCCACAATATCCAATCCAACGACTGATAGCCATTTCGGGTGACCCACTTGCACGAAGATTACCTGCCCGAAAAAGTGGTTTTCTCTCTCCTGCTGCGTGCTATGTGTCAGCTGGTGTATGGAACCGGCTGAAGCCCTTCTAATACCACTTACCGCCTGACGCCCACCTGAAATACTGTTTACTGCCCTCCTTTCGAAACTCAAAAGGTTTAGCTTATTTTCTATAAACTCTTCGGATCTGCTTGCTTGTAGCTTTAGCTGTAAAATGTGTTGATCTCCTTTTGATCCAATGGCTGATAATGCTCATCGTAATCGACCCATTGCAAGTCTTCACGCCTTTGATTAAGTCCTCCCTTTGGCTTTTTGCGATGTGATAAAGCAATAATCGCATATCGCAATGCCTTAAGGCCTATGGTTAAGTCCTTCCCTTTAGCACATTTGCGATGCGATATAATATAGCCCAATTTCCTTTTTGACCAATCAAACAGGGCCACGTGGCCCAATCCCAACCTGCCATGTGTTAGCTATGGATTGGCCCATGAGCCTATACCAAAAATCAACATTTTCAATATAGTTTGAAGATTAATGAAATTGCCTCCTTTTCTAAGGACATTGGACAATTTTCATTTTACAATAACTCCTTCATTCGGAGTCTGTTTTGGTCCATTCGAATTGCAGTAGATTCAGAATGAAGAGATTTATGCAATGAGACTAATTCCAAGAGCATCCTTTGAATTTCATTTTTGAGTAAAAAGTCATCTAGGATCATTTTCTGATCACGCCTCCCCACTGGGAATCTTTTGGACCCCAAAAGACTGATATACTGATCTGAATAGTAGATGAGAGTAACAACACCATCTTATTTCAGCCTCCATACACTTGCCTTGCATAGTGCTTCTGAACTAAAACTTGAAGATAGTCAACACCTTCCTTCCTGGATGTGTGCTTGTCCTCCAGTTAAGAACTGTCTTCCTCCTTGACTTCATGTAGAATTTCTACTGAGAAGGTTACAGTAGGTAGTTTAAACCTTTCTTCCTGGATCATTGATCTAAGGTGGCTCAAACAAATTTGAAGTACATCTTCTTCACAAAAATTTGCATTTGTATATGTTTGACATATTGTCAGCAACAACTGTTAACAACAACAGAATTACAGATAACAACTGGATGGTCTCAACTATTGCTTCATCAAAAGAAACAGATTTCACATCTTGTGAACACCTCCATGTCTTTACATTTGTATACAAATGATTGACTAGATAGCAAGCCAACAAAACATTCCTTTAAAACAATTGACCCTTCAAGTCAAGCATGTAGAAAAAGAACTGTAGTATTCTTTTTCAAAGATGAAACACTTCATCATCATCTCCATCTTGGAGACCAAATCAACTTTTTCCAAGTCAATATTAACATGACATGCATGTTTACAACAAAGTAATCAACCCTTCAAGTTAATCACACATACATGTTCAAATACAAGGAAATCATCAACATCCCTATGTTTATGCACATCATTCTCATGCATGCATTTCATCCTTCAACTTTCACTTAAGTACAATGTGCTTTCGAAGCTGAAATGAAATATAATGTTTCATCCTTCAACTTTCTCTTAAGTACACTGTACTTTCTAAGTTGAAATGAACATAATGTTGCAGTAATAAAATGAGTCTCTTATTCAACTTTTCCATTCACCTTCTTGGTAAAACCCTGCAACCTGCATTCTATTAGCAAATAGATGCATTATATCAATCGACATGCAACCTTTACTTGGATAAGAACTCTAACCATTTCTTACCAATCCATTTCAAAGGTCCTTCCTTTGTCTGCGCATCATCATCAACATGTGAATCATCTTGAAACACATCATTCATGGAATCTTTCTTTCCATTCCTGCCATTCTCTCTTTCCACCTTCTTCAAATTTCGTGGAAGCATTGTTGGATTCAGAGTCCAACATTTTTTAGCAATATGTCCTTGCTTATGGCAATAAATGCAACACATGTGCATTTTCTTGACAGCATGATTTTCCTTGTCGAGTGGACCTTTGGCTTTTTTCTTCCTTTCCTTCAAAAGTTTCTTGTATGTGGTCATTCTCTTCCAACATCTAGAAACATTATGGTTATCCAAACCATAAAAGGAACATGCAATTCTTTTCCCATACTTATATGGAAATTTACCACGCTGAACATAATCAAAAGGAATATGGTTAAAATCAGATTTATACCTTTCTTTTTCACTTTTATTTCCTTCATGAGGGGGTGAATCAAATGAAGAAGTGGCTCCCTTTGGAACACCATCAATCTCTTCAATGCTGTTAGAGTTTCCACAACTCTCTAGTTCAAGTGCATGCTGATATACACCTTCTTTTTGCAAAGTATGCTTCACACTATTGCATTCCCCAAGAATACAATCTTCACACTCTTGAGGTTGAAGACCTGAAATGAAACCCCTTCTTGGAACTATTTCAATTGTCTTCATGGCAGCTTTGGAACTTTCTCCATAAGATTGTCCATAGCCAAAACCCAAATACTTAGGCCTTTCCTCAACCATTATTGGCTCAACTATACCCTGTGCATGTTTTCCCAAGCCTTTTCCTTCATAGCCCATTTTGGACATTAAATTAGAACCTGTGCCTCTGGTATGTTTTTCAAAAAAACCAACATAATCATCCTTAGAGGAATTCGAAGACAAACTGGAATTGTTTACCTCTTCTTCAAGGTGATACTTGACTAAGGCTTCTTTTGAAACAAGGAGCTGTGTCTCCAACTCATGCACCCTTTCTAGGTTCATATTTGCAATATGAAGTTGTCTTTCCATTTCCTACAATTTGTCAGAAAGAAACTGATTCTCTTCCTTCATGGAATTCCACTGCTCTTGAAGTATGATGCTCTTCCTTCCATCCTTATACATTTCTCTCACTATATCCATCATGATTAACAATTCTTGCTTCATGTCTTCATCAAAGAATCTTGTGATGAAGGAAGAATTTGAGGACTCACTTGTAGAAGTAGTCATTATCAAAATGAACAAAAGAACTTCAAACAAGATTAACAAAGAACTTATTCAAGCAACCTTTTGCAACAAACTTCTTGTGCTTCAAGGATTTCTTTGAGGTCCTTTGGGATAAGAGGAATGCTTTCAGCTCTTCTTCCTTCTTGTCCTCTCCTAGACTTAGTTATCAGTAGCTTTCCCTTCACCTTTGCAAACCCAAACAGCAATCAATTTACAAACAATCAAACAACAAAATCCTTGCTATTGTTTGAACACCCTTCAAGTCAAACAAGCAAATAGATTGCTCCATCATTGAAACATCCTGCTTTGATCAATCAAGTATCATGATACCACCTGCTTCATGATATAACTTGTTCTGATATTACCTTCTTTGAAGGTGGGGTTAATCAACCTAGGGCTTTGATACCACCTGATCTGAAATGGGGAACTAAAGGCTTCTTGTCAACTCACAAGAACCTCTCCCACTCCAAAGCTTAAACAATTTCCAAGATCTTGCTTATGATTGATAGTTTGCGGAATTAAAAGTGCTTGAAATAGGTGTATGCTTGTGTCTGTCTTTAACTGTTTATGTGCTTTAAGTTTATTTGCTTAAACTGATATAAAAACATATAACAACAAATAATGAAAATAATAACCAACACACATAACATCAATATAATTAGGAGTTCACCCAAACCTCTTGGACTACGTCTCCATGAGTTCTAGTCAACTCAACTACGCTCTTTGGGATTATGGCTTAAGTTCTTTTACAAGTTCCACACTCAACTCCATAGGTTTACAACTGAACCAATGGGCTTAGAATGCCATCTTTATCCCTCGTTGTTTAGATCTCTGGCTCTTGGCTCTCGGCTCTCGACTCCCGACTCTTAGATCTCGGCTCTGGCTCTCGTTCTCAGATCTCGACTCTCAGCTATGGCTCCCGGCTCTCGGATCTCGGCTTTGGCTCTTGGCTCTTTGTAAGGAGAATAACTACCTCCAACCTCTGGTGGCTTCTCTCTGTTCTCCTCTCACTAGCTTGGATTATTACAACATGTGAGCTCCTTCCAAGTCTCCACACAATAATGGGATTTATCCCGGAGATGGCTAGAACTCGTCGAGTCCACAAGAATAACGCCTCTAGACCTCCTGGACGGTTACCAAAACCTCTTTGGTTCCCAAAAATGCCTTCCTCTGTGCTGGACCCTTCTGTCTGTCTCTTCGCCTCCTTCTATGTTTTTTTTATTCGTGTTTGCATGACACGTTCAATTACATCATTTTGTTATGGCGGGTAGCAATGATGTTTGAAATAGAAAGCAACTTGGAAAATGAAAGGACTGGCGGGCGCAAGCAAAACCATTTCAATGGAGCTAAAATCCCTAAAACAGAGCATTTTATCAAATACATAGGAATACATGGAAAAACATAAAAAACCCGACTATGAAACTTAGTCAAATATCAAAAGGAAACTACACCCGCATCTATAGAATTGTCGGGTCCGCGCACATCGCAAATCACATGTTGCATGGTCTGTTATTCCCCTTTGCTCTGTTGCACTCCGATCTCCAATCTCAGATCACTTTGATCGGTGCTATCGGCTATTAGCGCATTGGCCCATTGGAGTATTGTGATGTGATATATCGGCAATCGCAAATCACAATCGCTTATGGCCCAAGGTCCATTCCTTTGAACTTGACTCATTGCAATGCGACTTAATCTGGTCCGTTGATTTGCCTTTTAATCCTACGGTTCGCACTAAACCCGAAACATCAAGTAGTCTATTGAATCTCCATTGTTTGATCCACGATCTCCAATCCAACGGCTAACAACCATTTCGGGTGGCCCACTTGCACGGAGATTACCTGCTCGAAAAAGCGATTTTCTCTCTCCTGCGGCGTGCTACATGTCGGCTAGTGTATGGAATCGGGTGAAGCCCTTCCAATACCACTTACCACCTGAAGCGCGCCCGAAATACTGTTTACTGCCCTCTTTTCAGAACTCAAAAGGTTTAGCTTATTTTCTACAAACTCTTCAGATCCGCTTGCTTGTAACTTTAGTTGTAAAATGCATTGATCTCCTTTTGATCCGACGACTGACAATGCTCATCGCAATCGGCCCATCGCAAGTCTTCACGCCTTTGGTTAAGTCCTCCCTTTGGCTTTTTGTGATGCGATAAAGCGGTAATTGCATATCGCAATGCCTTAAGGCCTATGGTTAAGTCATTCCCTTTAGCACATTTGTGATGCGATATAATATTGCCCGATTTCCTTTTTGACCAATCAAACAGGGCCACGTGGCCCAATCCCGGCTGCCATGTGTCAGTTGTGGATTGGCCCGTGAGCCTATATCAAAAATCAACATTTTCAATATAGATTGGAAATTAATGAAATTGCCTCTTTTTCTAAGGAATTGGACAATTTTCATTTTACAATAACTCCTTTATCTGGAGTCCGTTTTGGTCCATTCAAATTGCAGTAGATTTAGAATGAAGAGATCTATGTAATGATACTATTTCCAAGAGCATCATTTGACTTTCATTTTTGAGTAAAAAGTCATCTAGGGTCATTTTCTGATCACTGAAGGTTTAACATCGATTTACACATAAAAGCTAGATTCACATATAAAAACACGGTTGGAATTTCAAAAAAGACCTGTTAAATTTGACGGTTTTCACACCTCCCCACCTATTTTCACAAATTCAACAAAACATTTTGATGGTTTTGCAAAAATTTTACCTGTATTTGATGAATAAATCACTTAGAACAATTTTCCCATCAAATTACATCCATGCATAAAATCATCTCTTACTTTGTTTAGCACATCTTACCATGTAAGTATCTTTGTGATGTTCAACTCTTCAAAGTAGGAAAAAAAGATATTAGCATCTTGCATTGTATTTATATTCTTATCATGCTTTTCAAATAATTTTAAATATCACGATAGTGTTATGTTTCATCTTTATGTAAATGTAATCAAATTAAAAAAAAAAAAAAAGAGATTATATTTATAAATCTTGTCACATTTCTAAATTAAATGTCATTTTCCGTTAAGGTAATAAGTTTTGGGAAAAAATGAAATTTTATATTTTAATTTGATTAGATTTTTGTTTTTTATAAAGTAATATAATATTTAATATTAAATATATTTTATTAAAATTTTAAATATAATTAAATTATTTATAGGCTAATTATTTTAAAATATTAAATTTAAAATTAATTTATATATTAAATTAAACTAATTTTATAGTTTTAATATTAAATTGAAAATAATCAAAATAATTATTTTTTTCAGAGAAAAAAATTATCATTGATTTATATTGAGAGAATATAAAGATCTTCCATATATATCATAATTGGTTTGAGGGCAAAAGAAAGCCCAAAAACCTATGCTAAATATAAAGACAGATAGTCCGGATCATCCAATCTAAAAAAGAAAACATATACAAAACCTGCTTGTCCAAAATTGATACAAAATCATATAATCACTAAAGAAACAACACCATCAAAAGATTACACGCTATTACACATATGAAAAAAGGAAGGAACACTCTACCCTGCCATGGATTAGAGACCCAATCCACTGATACTGAAAACCTGAAAGGAGATACAATCATATTAAATTATTAATGAGCATAGAACTCCCGCATCATATAACTTGATTAACGGCAAACGACCCCTCCCTATAGAATTTTAATTCATAGAAACTAAAAAAAAATTAAAAACATATTAAATTAATTTATAACCACACGAATTCACCTTTTTTAAATGATTCACTATATCGCTGGAGATTTCTGTAGGAGGAATTATGATGAGGAGGGATGGAATTGGCCTAATTGCCTGGGGTAATTTTTCTGTCAAATACAGCTTAAAAAAATTCATAGTTATGTCGTGTGAAATTGATTAAAATTTAAACCGGATACTAAAGTTGCAGAAACCATTACATTTAATGATTTTATCAGATTTGAAATACTGCATCTTGAGTTGAGAGAATGACAAGTCTAGCACGCTGAGAGAATGATGAAGGACGACAGAAGATGAGCGAAAAATCAAGCTCAGGGAGATATGGTGGATTCGGGTTGGCGCGATTCCAAGAATCTTACGACAAACATACGCCCATTTGAAACTTGAATCCCTGGTAACTGATTCGATGCACTAAAAGATACGAGATTTAAAAGAGTATCTCCCCATTAATTTAAAAAAATAGCCATACAAAACAAAGAGAAGCCACAACCATCAACAACAATCATAAAATTCCTTTAAAATCTTAAGAAAGAGAAGCCACAACCATCAACAACAATCATAAAATTCCTTTAAAATCTAACAATATTTAGAAAGTTGGTTTAGTGGTAATATGACCGTGTCAGTAAACCGGTAAGAAAAGAAGTATCTTCCGTGCTTTCACAATATATTGCAGAAACAGAACCAAGTCCAACTGAATAGATCAGACATCGATTCCGCTAAAGACAACGAAAAAGTCGTTGACAAAGCGGTTTATTTTATCCGCAACATTTTCTCAACAAGTATAAACAACCGCGATATCCTTTGTGAAACTATAGATATCATTAAACAATGTGAAACGAAGGTTTCGCGTACACCTTCGATTTTTGACATGCAATTTTGAGTCACAAGTTACACCCGGCTTCAAAGCTATGACAGTTCACAAAAAAATACGTACAAAATGACGCGAGACTCTTGGCTCTGAGAATTTTTAAAGTTACAATCTTTTCTCACCGGCGCTGACACGTCGGAAGGTCTAGATACAAATGTCAAGAAATTCGGCTCCCGTACCTTCACATTCTTCTTGCTGCAGTGATTCCGAAACATTTTGAACGATCAACTGTTCATTTAACTGCCAAATATCACCCTCCCACAGAGACCCATAGAAAAACTCACTCGTCTCAGCATTGTCTTGCACGGCATCGGAATGCATAATATTACGCATTGAATCTCCATCGATATGATTCTGAATGATGATTCCAAGTTCATTGGGAGTAATATTGTCTACAAAGAAATCAAGCTCTGCGCGAACATCTTCGTAATAGGTGAAGTCTCCTATATCAGATGTCACCAAGGTTATGTCAGAATTCCTTTCTGCACTTAATTCGCCTTGCTTATTTGAACCCATCAGATTAGTACTGCCCTTTTCATCGCTGGACTCGATTTTATTATCTGTTTGCGACATTAAGCCAATTTTATCTTCCAGAGACTTGTTAACACCGTTGAGCCTCATCTCGCCCTCCAGCTGAATCACAGTGGCGGTTTCTTCTGAATTGCTGTGATTATCATCCATATTATCGATCTTCTCAAGCAAGGCAATGAGATCACCTTCATGCCTCAACCTTCCGCTACTGGCTCTCTTGGCATCCGGCAAAGCCGGTTCACCATTCCAATACTCATCTCTCGCTCGCTTATTCTGAGAAATTTGTGAGGCGGCCATCTCTGCAAAGAAGTGCTCTGATTAAAACACAACAATACATTGAACAACAGAGCCTTCCTGTTTATATCACCGATGATAACTTCTTCGTAGTTCGGCGTTTGAGAGTTAATGCACAGTAGTGAGTTATTAAAGTTTTCAACGACAGGTCACCTCACGGTAATCCCGAAACTTGTCCACTATATAGATAGCTGGCAGCCTGGCAGTGGATGGCTTACAAGAGGTCCGGCAATGTGGAAGCTTCCAACAACAAAGACAATTGAATAAGGTGGTGTTATTTAAAGAGTAGATTATAAGTTCTACCGTTCATTTTTCATTGTTTAGAATTTTGTAAGTACTTATTGAAATCACATATTTCGTTATTTAAAATTGGGTTGAAATGAGAATAATCCGGCGGATTTGAATTTGATGGGTAAATGCTAAGGTGATTTGGCAGTCAAATAGGGTTGGTTAAATATCGGTCAGGACCATCAACACTCTTCACTTAACTTTGAAAGGGATTTTGTACAAACCATAAATTTCAAATTTGACGACCCACCTCGCAGTCAAAGTGATCCTGCTCCAAGCACCGAAGAGCCTTCTAGATTTTATTCAAACTGATAACATTTCTTAATTCATTCAGTCAGATCCATTCACACATTCTACAGTACTCCGTGGGCCCGCAGTTCACCCGATTTCACTTCAGGGTGATTAAATTGTTAATGGATATTAAATGAGCGGCGCTCTATATATTCATTGTTAGATAACTGGCTTATTAAAATTTAAGGGTGGGTATATACAACTTTATAGGGTAATTGAATTGGCCATAAATAAGTGGTTTGCTCATGAACATTAAATGAGCTGCCCTCTACATGTTCATTGTTAGATAACTCGCTTATTAAAATCTAAGGGTGGGTATATACATCTTTAGCTTATTTAATGCATGTCCATTGTTAGATAATTCGCTTATTAATATCTAAGGGTGGGTATATACATCTTTAGCTTATTTAATGCCTTATTTGCAAGCTACTTATTTTCAGCAGATCAAATGAGTACATTACATATTCAAAGGTTAATGGTTGGTTTTGAATCCGTTATTTCAGATCCGTTAACTTACAATCAATATAGGGGTGGGCAACACAACAGGGACTAGTAGTGTCTTTTGTGAATTATGTTTAGGGAAATTTTTTAGAAGTTTCTCCCGTGATTTTTCTGTCTAATTTCTCTAAAATCTGACAAAAATGTATTAAAATCACAAGTTTGATGGGTAACCCATGCACAATCAAAGCGCACTAGAAGTTTTTCAGGCTCATTGTTAGATAACTGGCTTATTAATATCTAAGGGTGGGCATACACAATAGAAGTGCCTTACTAGTTTTTCAAAGTACTGAATCTAACACAAATAGAAATTTCTCCTCAAAATTTTTCTCCAACACTGAAAAATCCAAAAAATAACACTACAAATAACTCAATTTCTTTTTGCTTTGATAAAGCTGACTACTTCTTTATCCGAAAAGCAATCCATTTCAAGGAGATATTTTTGATCTTGTTAGTATAATTTTCAGTTAAAATATTATTAAAAATAAAAAAATTACGCTGTTAAGTTCTCTATGCCACTGAATTTCTTTCTATATTTAAAAAAAATCACATCACCCCATTCAAATAAAGAATACAGAAAAAATCACTTCCTTGGACTTAGCCGCCCCCCATTTATGAAACCACGTGATTGTGGAAAAATTCTCCATCATTATGACCCGAAAGTACAATCAGAATAGTTGATGAGGGCCGACATATTCCGCATATTCCTTATACGAAAGCTTGATGGAACCATGTGATTGGGAAAAAAATAAATATCTCGATAATTGTGAGATCTGCACGTCTATATCAATTTTTGAATTACACGGAATGTAAGATAATTTGCTATTTTATCATAGTTGAATTTTGGAAAATCTATAGTATTTCGATTTCCGGACAGTATAAAAAATTATTCCAGAAATAAATTGTAGAAAAATATTGTCAACAATACATCCCAATATTATTCTTGAATACTAAAATCAAGAAAGATGTCTTCCATGTAATTTCATTTTGGCGTACAATCCGGAGACACAGTTCCCGTTAAAATCCCCGCTGACTGAACTATTTTTATTTCGCTTTCCAGAGCTTCCATGGAAATAAAATTTTGAAATAATTGTGGGTCATAGGCGACCATCGTATACCACTTAAATAATCAAGTATGACATCTGCAAAACGGTCATGTAAAGAGAGATCGAGGTACCGGAGATTTAAATGTTTTAAACTATATAAAATAAAAGTTATCTCGTAAAAAATGTCAGTGGCAGTAGCATGATAGATTGCGTAACATATATCATAAAATATATCAGGTTAGAGTAGCATGAAAGATTGCATAAGTTCTCATGCGTGCAACATGAGCAAACGGATGGTTTTAGGTTAGGTCTTTAAATTTTTCAAGATAGGATCGTTCTAGATTTATAAAATGTTGAAAATGTTAGATGTAATTTCTATCTGTGATTCGAGTTAGTTAGGGATGAATTTTTTTTGTTTGCTAAAAAGGTTTTTATTAGATTTTCACTAAAATATAGCTCACAAAGATCAGCGTGGCAACCTCTGTCTTCTCTTTCTCACCAATTTTTTTAAAAGTGGGGTTGGGACATACGAAAAATGACAACTAATATACATTATTTCCGAAGGGCATTCAAGCCTAGACATAATTGACATAAACAAAAAGAAAACCATAATTGACCGTTGCTGAGGAGGAAGTACAGGAGGAGCCACAAAGAAACCGACATGATCATGGATATGGAAGTCAATATGCTCCAACCTCGCTCCAAACTGTGAAGGTGTCGTTCGTATGGGGATGCTGACGCCGAACACTGTCCTGCTGTTACAATATCTCATTATGGCTATATTGGATGTCCTGGAAATATGCCATACTCTCATTCTTGTATTCATACTTGTGATCTCAGAGGATATCCATATTGATTTGGATATGACGAAGCTACGCTACAAGAGATTCTAGAGTCATTGGAGCTACCACTTGGCCATGTGAACAAACTGGAGATACAAACTATGTTTCCTTATTGTCTCGGCTACCAGAATTGGCCGAGGATGCACTATGTTCAAGCTGAAGACGCCTCGCTGATTGTTGTTGTCCACCCCCATGGCGGGTGCGACCCTGTTGACGGGGCATTGAGAGAAGAGGCAAATTAACTAGACAGAACGGGAAGGCTCCCCGAAAAGAAGGACACCTGCAATAACAATAGCTGATACTTGGGTTGATGAACCACCCCTAAGGACATTGTTTCACTGGACTGGTCACCACCCTCTTGCAAGGCTAGGATAAACAAGTTGCTAACCACACCGGGTGGCCTGCACGCCCTCCCCCACAACCACCCCAAGTGCACTTCAAGCCGTAAAGGCACATAATATGCGCCCCAGTCACATATAGGCCGACTTTACACCACACAATTCCTGAGGACAGCCACATGGATCCCACAAATTCACACCCAAGCACCACCAGATGGGCAAAGTTATGAGAAAACCACCTTGTAGAACTAGGAGGCTCAAACTCCTTAACCTACACACTGCTCACCACCCTTTGACAGAAACAAGACAAACAAGTCATGATCCACAGTAGATGGCCTTCACCTCTTATGTCAAAGACACCCCAGGTGCAATTCAATCCATAGTTGTACATAAACACACCAATCACCCCGAGGGTAGCCTTACACCAAGCAATTCCAGAGAGTGGCCACTCAAAACCCACTAATTGTCGCCCGAGCACCACCAGATGGGCAGAGTTCTGGACTAACCAGCATACAGAGAGACGAAGAGACTCACACTCCTTATCCCACATGTAGACAAGAAGGCCCGGCGAGACAAATTCCTTCTGCTCGAACCAACAATGGACCAAAGCTTGGTGGTGGCTCAACTTTGTGCTTATTCATGTCCTTGGCTCCCAAGGAAATTGTAAGCAATGAACCCTAGACCACAGCACAGGTCCTTGATCCTCCCCAACGCCTGTCAACCAAGGTTGAAACCTCGAGGAGCCACCATGGATATGGAACCACTCTCCCTGCTTGCCAAAAATCATCTCTCAAGCTTCCACACTAAACTTCCTCTGCGACCAGCTTGCAATTATAAACATGGTAGGAGCCTCCCACGTACCATGTATTGAATGCACTGAGTTCGCATGAGTGTGAAGTTATGAAGTGCGTGGAGCCAGAGCAGGTCTCAAGGGTCACTCTAGTGCCACTTGTACCATCGCCCACTCACCTCCATAGGGGGGTTAGGGATGAATTGTTATGTGGTTAGTTAAAATGGAATAATTGAGTTTGATATAACTATTATGATCAACTATAGTTTGTTGTACACTAGATATAATATAGGGGAGGTTATAATCTAATAAAATTAAATTTCCCCTTATGGAGTTTACTGCTCCCGTATTCTTATTTTTTATTCTTCATGTTTATTTGTACCTATGTTAGCTTTTGGGATATTAAAGCTAATAATTAGTATCACACATAGTTATTACTGGTAAAGTTAAAAGAAAAGTTCAGGGTTGAGATGATTGAGAATCGAGATGTGCATTGTTGACATAATATTTATTATTGGTAAATATAAAAGAAAATGTTGGATTAGTGGTCATTAGTGGCCATTATTTTTTTCATTTATATTAGAGTAAATGGTTGATTGTGAAATTAAGAAAGTCTAGAGTTAAAAGTCATGGTAAAATTCCAAGGTAAGTGGTCGTTCATCCATTATTTTGAGGATTTTCATATTTAATGTATTTGATTAAAGGATTTATGAAAGTTGAGGTCATTCACCTCAAATGTAAGAATAAAAACACAACTTGAGTTAAAGGAAAAAGGTAAGTATGGCCATGAGATGTAAATGGGCATAGGTAATGGGTTTGTAATTTTTTAGTAGTATCATGCAATAATGGTCACATTGTGAATTAGAAAATCATTTTGCATTCATGTTGTACGTCATTTGACATGATGTAATGAGGTTTGTTGTAAAGGTGTGGATGTTTGGTTATACCCCTTACCCTAGAATGTTGTGATCCTGTAAAAGTATAAACATAGATAAATTATTTTTCCCCTAGTGCTTTTTAAGCTCTATCAAGTCAGACCTCACATGTAGTAATCTTGTAGCTTGTATCCTCTTACGTAGAGAAATGATGTGACATCAAATTTTGGAATTAACCATAAGGTAGTGACGAGGGTGTCGTGTACTTGTATGTTAGCTTGATGTGAGATCAAAGAAGTTGAGTCTTTGATTAATGAGGGGGAAGTGAAGTGCATTAATCTCAGAAGGATAGTCTCTAAACATGAGGACCAAGTTATAATGATGAGAGAGTTTAAGTTTATGAATCATGTCATTGAAAAGGATTCCTACAAACTAGCAAGTATAGAGTATGCTTCTAATGCATTTCGGTAGATGGGTTCCTTTCTATATGGACATCAAATTAATTGTTTGTGGGAAGTTTCAAAGTAAAAGAAGTAACAATAAGATGACTCCATGACAAATGAAGGTCATAGCAGCAAAGAACAAAGAGATGCAACAACAATCAAAATGATGAAATTTTTGATTAAGAGTGATAAAGATGCAATAGAAGAGAACAAAGAGAATGACATGATCAAAGAGGATGATGAAAAAGAGAATGATGCAACACCATGGGAAAATGAAAGTGAAAGGTGAAGACACAAACAACAAATAAAGATGAAAAACATGCAAGGGACGAAGAAGAAAAAGAAGCAAGGCAAGAATAATAATATTATAGATGTAGATCAATGTAGATGCTCATGAAAACAACATCCCTAAAAGGAAAATGTAGATGCAGATAAAAAATCCCTAAAAATTTCAATGGTCTTACTTAATTTGAATTTAATGTGAAGTGTTATTAGTGGTGAGCCACAAAATGTGACATGTATTAGTGGTGAGCCACACAATGTGACATTTTATTAGTGGTGAGGCACATAATGTGACATATTATTAATGGTAAGCAGGAACCAGTTTAAATATTTGAGGGTAAACCAAAGCAAAAACCCATAGGTATAATGGTTATGGGTCAACCATAGAAAACTCATGACGATGATTAGTCATGGTGTAGGATAAGTGAAATATTTTGTCTTTGTAGGTACACAAAAAAAGAGTAGTGAGCATGAAAAACAAAGTTGAAGATAGTGTATTCAGGTCAAAGGTACTCTTAAGGGGGAGTATGTTGAAGTAACACCTACTTGTGATCTGAGTTAGTTAGAGATGACCTGTAGGAATGAATCGTTACATGGTTAGTTAAAAAATAATAACTAAGTTTGATATAACTGTTATAATCACCTATAGTTATATAAGAAGTTTGTTGTACACTAAATGTAGCAGAGCTAGAGGATCTAAGGAGCCATAGAATCCAGTAATAAGCCACCTCCAAGAAGTGGAAAGTATTTTTGGCCACAACCGAGCTATAGTCTCGAGTCATGTCAGATGCTCCTAGTCGATTGGCAAAGCCATCATCGTCAACTACAAGCAAGACGTAGAAACTCAACGTTCATGCAGTATTGTTGTCACCATGGTTGAGAAAGTCGCAAAGCCACTATGATTAGTCAAAGGCGTCAATAGCCAAGCAAGATGAAGGTTCAAAGGTTTGAAAAGTCCACGAATACAGGTTAAAGTCAAGATGCACCAAAGGTTGATGGTTGAATTCTTTTTTTCTTTTATTAAGGGGTGAGGACTAACCCGAAAGCAACATTAAAAAGGTTTATTTACAAAGTTGTTTAAAAGGAAAATACCATATCACACAGTTAAAGTATTTATAAATTGATTTGAGAAGGAGGTTGATTAAAAGCTTATTAAAGTGTCTGACATGTTTTTAAAGATTTTTGAAAATTTATTTAAATGGATTGTTTATTAAAGTTTTATCATTCAAGTTTTTTGGTGGCAAAATTTTAAAATGATTTTTCGATTTGCTTATCAAAAGAGAATTAAAGAAAAGGAAGGTTTTTCTTTGAGTAAGAATTTAGGGCCTTGAAAAGGTGTATAGGTTTGCAATTTTTTTGTGTTTTGTCAAGCATGATAGTGTTTTTGTGTGAAGATCATGCCTTATGGGAGTGGATATTAAAAATTATATATTTTTTTCAGGGGTGATATGGAGAGAAGCCTCATGCAATAAACAAAGCAACCATCATATAGAGAAAGATAACAATCATAGGCCACAAAGCACAATTGTAGTAAATTAAGAAAAGGAATAGAAAATAAGAGGCAACGATCATTGCCATGTTTAGAGTGGTTCAAGCCACAACCGAGGAAATAATAAGTCTAGTAGAAGACGAACAAGAGATCAAGGGTGATTGGTGTAGGTCAGATCTGTTATGACCTCCTATGTTTACTGCTAAATATTTTGATTCTTGGGTTATCAAAATGTTACATTTTTCTCAAGGTAAATCATTAATTGATTACCAGTCTAATAACCCATATGATGAAGTATGTGATGCTATAGTATTGAATTTTATAAAAGAAGCAATGGATGAGAATTGTTTTGTGCATTCTAGCAAAAACTACATCTTCCAAGGAAGCGTAGAAGATCCTAGAAGAAGAATTTAGTGCAAGGGGGAGTGACATGCAACAATGGGTTATGTCACAGGTAGAGAAGTTTGCAATAATAACAGAAGAGAGTGAATACTTTGATGGATCCCACTGTGTAACCACATAGGCAAAAGATGAAGAAGACACAACAAATATTACAGAGAGATAAGTTGAAGTCTATGTGTGTGAAGAATAGGAAGAGCATGTAAATGCTCAATAACTTGATTGTAACATGGATGGCGTACATGATAGTGAATCCCACTGTGACGAAACACATGTGGGTTATGATTGCAAAGTGAGATGTGAATTGGTGAATCCAACCGCAGTTGATGAAGTTGGTGAAGTTGAAATTATTAATGACAACATGAATGCTCAGATATCCCATAATAGAGTGGATGAAAATTATGTTGATGTTAACTTTGATGAATATAATTTAATTGGTGATGAGTGTTGCACATGATACAACAAAAAGATTTAATTGATATGTTGTTATTTGGTGAGAGAAGACCACTTGTGTTTGGAAGCCAAGTGGAAGACAACCTATTTGCAACAGTAGAGGTTTTTAAATGAGAGGAAGTGAAGGTAGAGAAGAGGAAGAGAAGGAAGGTTTCACTACATAGAATAATGACTATATTTCTAACATTGATCTTTAGTGTGCAACGTACAAGAAAAAAGCAACAGTACCTATTGATGAAAGTTAAGAGAGAGAGATGGATGTTTTTGAAGACAAAGATGAAAGAATTGAAACCATTTTTCAACAATGGATTCAAGTAGAGATAAGGTTATGTTATCAAGATATATGGTAGAAACAAAGTCAAGAGTATGAAGCGTAAGGAGCAAAGGAAAGAAGACATTTTGAATATGAAGAGTTGTGACAACAGTCCATGAGTGAAAGAAAGTTCATGAAGAGGAAGTTTTAGAAGACATGATTATATTTAGAATGAATACAAGACAATTCAAAGAAATATTGAAACAACAACAAGTGGAGAAATATGGAGCCCACAACAAGAAAGCACAACATAAAATGAATCAGTTTTGAGGATATAGAATCTTAAAGAAACGAAAAAAAGGTAAAATTGTAAATTTTTGAGCCATTGTAAGCCTAGCTAATACTTAGACTAGTAGGCATGTTTAAGTGATGGTTGACTCAATTTCTATTGTAAGCCTAATAGGCATAGTTGAGTTATGTTGAGTCATACGATCGTAATTAAGGGGGAGCGGTGGAAATTGTAATTACTCCTGTGTGCATGTGATGCATGAAGTAAGCAGTTGAGTTAAGATGAGTTATGTCGAGCCCAATAATATAATTTCAAGTTCATTCTATATTTGGAAAGGTTAAATTTAGTGAGTGTTTGCATTTTGAAGTTAACATTAGTTGAGTCAAAAGTTAAAAAGTATAAATACCCCACGTTGGGTTCATTGTAATCAAGTCAATTTTATTTGATCAATAGAAGATAAACAACTCATATTGTCATATTTGTGTGAATTTGTGTATTTTCCTCCTATTCCTTTCCATCAAGACATAGTTCCCATTAAAATCCCTATAGACTAAACTATTTTTATTTCGCTCTCTAGAACTTCCATAACAATAAAATTTTGAAATATTTGTTGGTCTTAGGCAGCCATTGTATACCACATAAATCAGCAAGTATGGAATCTATAAAACAATGATGTAAAGAGACATGGAGGCACTAGAGATTTAAACCTTTTAAACTATAAAATAAAAATTATCTCATAAAAAATGTCTAGTGGCAGTAGCATGAAAGATTGCATAACATATCTCATACAAAATATATAGTTGTAGTGGCATGAAAGATTGCATAACATATCTCACAAAAAATATCTAGTTGGAGTGACGTGAAAGATTGCATAAGTTTTCATGTGTGCAACATGAGCAATAAGATGGTCTTAGGTCTTTAAATTTTGAAGATAGGATGTTCGAGTTTTATAAAATGTTGAAAATGTTAGATGTAAATTGTTATTTGGATTTGAGCTAGTTAGAGATTAATTGTTATATGGTTAGTTAAAATGGAATAATTGAGTTTGATATAACTATTATGATCAACTATAGTTTATTGTACACTAAATGTAATATAGGGGATGCTATATTATAATAAAATTTCCCTTTCTAGAGTTTACTGCTCCCTCTATTATTTCTTCTTATTCTTCATGTGTATATGTACATGTGTTTGTTTTCGAGCTATTAAAGCCAACAATTAGTATCACATATGGTTATTACTGGTAAAGTCAAAATAAAAGTTCGGCACTTATATGGTTGAGATGTGTACTATTGATATAATATTTATTATTGGTAGATTTAAAATAAAATGTTGGATCAGTGGTCATTATTTTCTTTCATCTTCACATAGTAAATGGTTAACTGTGAAACTAATAAATTCCAGAGTTCAAAATCATGGTAAAATTCCAAGGCAACTGGATGTGCATCCATTATTTTGAGGATTTGAATATTTAATGTATTTGATTAAAACATTTATGAAATTTGAGGTCATCACCTCAAATTTAAGAAGGAAGACTTCACTTGAAGAGTTAAAGAAAAAAAGTATGTATGGCCATGAGATGTAAATGAATATAGGTAATGGGTTGGTAATATTTGAGTAGTATCATGTAGTAATGGTCACATTGTGAATTAGAAAATCATTTTTCATGCATGTTGTACCTCTTTTGACATGATGTAATGAAGTTTGTTGTAAAGGGGTGTATGTTTGGTTATGCCCCATACCGTATAAAGTTGTTGTCATGTAAAAGTATAATCCTAGTGAAGTTGTTTTTCCCTAGTGTTTTGTAAGCTCTATCCGTTGAAGAATGTAACTAGTTTCAATATTCATAATTGTCATTTGACTCTTGTCATAATGTAATTATTATGTATCTATCAAAATAAGAAAGAAAATGATGTAAAGAACAAAAGAATAATTATTTGTAAAGCATGGGTGTCACGCTCAAGTTATTTGTCACTAGGTCAAGCATCCTTTGAATGCTCCTAGGGATTTCATGAGACAAGAATCCTTTTCATATTGTAAATAGATTTTTTGTATTTGTTGTAACACCCTCCAAAATTTTGGCTTGCACTCAAATTTCAGAGTCTTCCTTGGTATTTTCCTTGATTTTTACTAACACTCAAGCTCCTTCCATGAGCTTTCTTGAAGTTCTTTGGCCCCTTTTGCTTATTGGATTAACTGTTGTCTCTTGGCATGTTTGATTGTTATGTAACGTTTTCAAGCCTTTTTATGGTGGTTTCGAAGGTCATCATTTGTGTATATAAGTTGTCCTAACCATGTAAACACTCGTCACATTCATACACAAGGTCTAGAGGACTGTCGCACAAGTGTTGTCATGAAAATCTTAAAGTCTATCTTAAGTGTCACACTTGTCATAGTAATGAGGCAGTCACATAGAGGGGAATTCTTTGTTTATTTGTTCCGATGATCTATGTTGTTGTGTCAACAAAGTATGCCAAGTGTGTGATCATAGTTCAAGTTCATCACAAGTCCATCTCCCTTCATGCACTTAGCCATTTTCAAAAAATCTCCCCAACCGTGTAACTTAGCTTCACTGGACCCTGATTGAGTTGCGAATTGTGTAGTCTCAACCCTCATGAACATAACCTTTCTTCCTATAATTGTGCAATACACAATGACTATCCTCCAGGGTTGTTCTTTTGCGCAATTCTAGAGTCAAAAAACCTTCCTTGACCCTTAGAATTGCGTAATTATGCCTCCCACTCTGCCTTGAACTACACACTTCCACCTTCAACCCTCAAGATTTTCCATTGCTTGTTGGAACTACACAATGTGTAAAGATGCCAACCTCCCTTAGCCTCCAAAATTTCGTAGATGCTTCTTCCAATGCCCTTCCCTCAATTGAAACTTACTTCCTTAAAAAACAACGTAGATTTTCCCTTCATGCCTCTCTGCTGCCAAATCCCCCTTGCCTCTTGAAATTGCATAATATTTCCTCTCAGGAATTGCGCAATTTTTTCCCTCAGTAGGAAGTGCATATGTTTTCTCCTTAGTGAGGATTGTGCATAAAATTTCCTCAATCAAGCCCAAGTTGCACTCTGTGCAGTCTCAGTGATCAATTTGTCTCCCTTCTAGTTGGAACTATGCAATGCATAGTCACTGAGCCCTTTATCCTAGTTTGTCACTTGTCCTAGACTCAATTCATGGATAATAATGGATCATCTTAGACTAGGTATTTTTCAGATTGATGTCAGCCTGTTAAGAGTGACTTGCAGGAACATGTACACTATCAAGTCATGGCGAGATGATAAGTAAGGAGAAGAATGAGGGAAGCATTCCTAAAGACTCACTTGTAGATGAACTTACGAGTAAACCTATCAAGAGAAAGAAAAGGCAAACAAGTTTGCAACCACCTTCCAAGACCGAAGATCATTGAAGACCTGCATCACCAAGCTATGTGGAGGAGAAGAGAAAGCATATCTAAGAACACATCTAACACTCAACAGTAACAGTGACTTGACATTGCCACATCATCAAGCCAATCCATTTTAATAGTGTCATGTCAAGTAATTTCATGAGTTTTCATGTGCCACATCATTAGTGTGGACCATGTATATTGTAATCAAATGTATTCTAAAGTGGAAGTCCAAGGACACACATGAATATGAAGAGTCACGTAAGTTGAAAAGTCATAGGAAGTTTAATAGTCATGAGGTTTGTCAAAGAGTCACAAAGGGGAAGCATCAACCCTTGGTTATATATACCCCCTCATTGTATGAGCAAAGGGGTTTCTCATCTTGGCTCCTCCCGCAAGGCATTCGAGAGATCAACTAGTTCTTTGAGGAACAAGGAGTGGCTCCAATGTCCCACTATGGGAGCTAGTGATGTACAATGTAAATATGTGTCTTGGAACTTTTTCTTAATAACATAACCCTTTTAAATCTAACACATCCTTCATGCATGAACTATGAATATTTGTAAGACTATTCTATGGACGATTGTATTTCATGTTTGCTTTCACATGTACTAAGATAATTGAACTATTTTGATTATTTTAGTTCTTATATTATTGAGAAAGTGCTACAATGGTTGTTATCAATGTCCCATACTTGTGGACTCTTCCACAATATACTAGATATATCATTCCTTGTTTGTTGGTTGTAATAATAGTCGCATCTGTTGTGGACTATTCCACTGGACGTTAGATGTATATTTCCTTGTTTTTTGGTTTTAATGACTGTCACATCCATTGTGGAATATTCTTCTAGATCCTTCTAGTTCATGTGTGTCTCTTCTAGGGTGGTACTATTACCTCTCACTTAGAGGCTCACTTTTCTCTCCCCCTTTGTAGTAGAAGAACCTTGACACAGTTGCACTACACAATCACCAGGCACACTCCCCTTTCTTTTCGAAGACACCATTGCATCACTCTCTTGTGTTGACAGTTAAGCCAAGGAAAAACTTTAAGGATTTGGGAACTGGGCCTTTATACCATATGGGACTCCTACACAAAATGGTGTGAGTTCTAATTGGGACTTCATATCAAGGATATCCTCTGAATGTTAATGGGTCCAACATTGTCAACATTTATGGCGCTAGGTATTTTATGGCTGATATACCCACCGACCCCACTAGCTCATCTTCTGGTCAAGGCAACAATGTTCACTCCACTTCCCCTATTCATGCTTTTGAAGTTGGTGACTTTTCCCAACCTATGTTTGAATGTAAAATCTCGTATGATCAACTTCAGGTCGTCCTCCCTATCACCCGTTAGTTTGCAAAAGTTGTTGGATTGATTCCGGGGGTAATCAGTCTTCCATATTCTCCAAATAAGAACATGACCACCCCCATAGGGATATTAGTCCCGTTTTTTGAACAAGTGGTTCTCGCCACTCTTGAAGAATTAGCATACATTGTGGAAAGGGAAGAAGAGCCTCGAATCTTTCATGAAGGCAACATAGGAAACCCCTTACTCTCTGGCTCAACTTTTGGCGGGAAAAGTGGATAAGAAGAAGAAGAGGAAGGAGAACCACTAGATTCAGAAAAGGAAGAGGAGGACAATGAAGAGGAAGACGTGGAAAATCAAAATATGGACTAGATGAATCAGAGCTCACTAGCACTTCAAGGTGTCTTGCATAAGATGCCAAGGCATGCAGAGAAGACATTGACAAAGTATGACCCTGACAAGACAATGAAGGTTGAAGACCACTTGGACAAATTTTACCTACATCTACAGACACTTGAGGTATGTTACGATGATGTTGCATACATACTTTTTCCATATACCTTGGATGGTAGAGAAGTCATATGGTATCATAGCCTTCCCCCAAATTCAATCCAGAATTGGAGGGGATTCAAAATGATCTTTCTTAAAAAATTTGCTAAAGATAAGACCCCTGCCATGTTATTAAAGGAGCTGGGTAATCTTGAGATGGAGCAGAAGGCTAAAGTTAAAGATTTCAATAAGAGTTCATTCACATCTCGAAATTTTTTTCCAACACACCTCACAACTCCAGCGCCATAGATTACTACACCTCTGCCTTGCCGACAAATATTACACAGTTTGTAAAGTGAACTTTGAGACATACATTGACTTTATTGAGAAGGAATTTGTTGCTATTGGAGTCATCTGAAATGATGAAACAACAAAAGGCTACAAGGACACGGGTAAGATGTCTCAGGACTCCATGAGCAAGGCTAAGGAGAAAGAATCAAATGATATTAAAAGCCTGACTCGTCTCATCAAGTCCCTGCCCACTGAAATGGCTACGCTAAAACAAAGGACAAGTGAGACTACCGTGAGTAGCAAGCCCCCGAAGTTCATGTTCAGAAGGAATTCATCTTCAAGTAGTAGAAACAACCAGCCAACAAAGTCTGCGCATAATTCCAATTTTTTCCTAAGTATTGGGAAAATTGGCACAGATTTGTATTGCAGATTCCATAATGAGCATCATTCAGGAAATATGTGCCCACAGTGGAACCAACTCATGAGTAGGATGGCTCCGTAGTTTTTTGATTTTGTCATGGTTGAGGAGCAGACTGAGCCTGATGAAGGGAAGGAAGAAGCTACTACAACTGATGAAGCTCCAAGTGTTGGGCATGCAGTGAACATGTTTCATTGTGTTATCATAGCCCAAAATAGTATTACCGATAAGAAATCTCCGAGTGACAATCTGAACTAGAAGAAAAACATTTGATACAACCTAAGAAGTCAAGGGATGGCCACCGTAATTGAGGTGCCAAAAAAAAAATTCAAAGAAAACCTGTTAAGGAAACTCATTCCACTAGCTAACTCAGCACAGAGCACTCAGAGAAAGTCTAAGAAATTAGTCTCAATGAAAAATGTTTCCAACAACAGTAAGGACAAAACCATCCCTCTGGAAATCACAATTAAGTTCCATCCTCGGACACCTCATTCAGTCTTCCTTCTGTGGATTGTAACATTGTGGATGATATGAAGAAGGTTTGTGCAAACATCTCCATGTTCAAACTCACAAATATCAGGAGCCAGTGGGGCATCCTTCTATGGGCACTTGGGAAAACCTCTTCAGGCAATGCTACCTCTTTAGACAAGGGATCTAGTAAGTCTCCTAATACCCTCGCATTTGTACTTAATGCACTTACGATGATGTAAACACACTCTTCCCTTCGTTCTTATTAACATTCAAAATCTTTAATTTCAATGTACACAATTTCTTGGTTGATTCAAGTGCATCGGTGAATATCATGCCATTATCTGTTGCTAAGAAAAATAATGCTAAATGGGGAAAAAAGATGCAAAGATTATTCAGCTAGATAGAACTCATGTCCATTCAATTAATGAAATCAGGGGTGTCATCATCCATTTATCATCTGATGGACGAGTTTACCAATGTATCAACATAGTGATTGTGGACATTCTGAAAGCATGCAAAGTTTTACTGAGAAGAGACTTGTCAAGAAAGCTTCAAGGATACTTTTCCATAGACTGATCACACCTGTGGCTTCCGTACAGGGGCAGGAAAAATCAGATCTAGGTAGAATCAGAGAGATACATGGAGCACACGTTAGCCCCTTGAATGGACACAACAAGCCAATGGGTTTTGCAGAACTATTATTTGACAATTAGTTTTTTGGCAACTCAGCTGGGGTGTTGTCTTATAGAGCCATCCCTAGTCCCACTAGAGATATAGTTTCATCTCTTTCCTTGTCCAACTGGAGATAATGAACTATATACAATTAATAGTAGTAGTAATAGTACTACTGTAGTCAGCAGTGCCTATACATATGATATGTGGACTATGTATTTTGATGGATCCAAAAGGTAGGAGGGCTCTGGAGCTAGTTGTGTTTCAATAGAACCATTGCTGAGAAAACATTTGATCTCTAGCCACTTAGAATTCGAGTGAATGAATAACACTGCTAAGTACGAAGAACTCATCTTGGGCTTATAGAAAGCCATCGACCTCAACGTTGTTGTTCTGAAAGTGGTAGGTGACTCAAAAATCATGGTGCATTAGGTACGTAACACCATACACTATGTGTCACATCATCTTAAAAGTTATCAACAAGAGGTATGGTGACTCATCTCACAATTCTAAGATTTTAATATTATTTATGTTCTAAGAATGTGTAATTCAGTTGTGGATGCCTTGGAAAACATCACCATTAAGGGATAAATTTTCTATTAAAATTATGTATAAACATTATGTCCTAGATACTATCACTAACTTACACGTTTTTTATGATGAACAACAGATACTGCCTTTTATGGCGAACGTTGACATATTCAAAGACGCAGCAATCGGCAAGGACAAGCACGAAAGAGAACTGTAGGATGCAACCAATCAAGTAAAGGGAACCTCATCCCCAAGGGTGTGGTATCATTGGAAAAGTTGTATGATCTACAAAACTGCTTCTGGGTACACGTTAATGCCAAGACCCACAGTTCCACTCTGTTGCATGAGAAAATTAACATGGGGATTGAGAAGGATCTGAAGTATGTTAATCTCGGTACTTGTTGCACACCAAAAGAGTGACAATCCTTCATTCGCTTATTCAGGCAGTACTGTGATGTCTTCGCATGGATGTACCATGAACTTAAGACATATGACACATGAATCATCCAACATGTAATACCAATCAAGGAAGGGGCCAAGCCATTAAAACAGAAACTGAGGAAATTTCATCCAACTCTTGAGCCCCTCATACAAAAGGAGTTGAGAAAATTGTTGGGTGCGTGAATCATCTACAAGGTCTGACATTTGACGTGTGTATCAAACTTGTTTCCTGTGAGGAAGAAGTCCAAGGAGATCCTCTTGTGTGTAGATTTTTGTAATCTCAATCGCACCATGGACAAGGATAACTACACCGTGTCATCCATGGAGAAAATACTGCAAGTAGTATTAGGGTCTGAAATGTTTTCTTTGCTTGAATACCTTTTAGAATACAACTAGGTTTTGTTGGAAGAGCCTAATACACTAAAAACTACATTAAGAATGAAGTGGGGCATGTTCGCATTCCGACGGATGTCGTTTTGGCTAGTCAACACTGGTGCGACTTTCTAACGTGCAATGGGCATTGCCTTCCTTTGGTGTAGGTAAATTATCGATGTGGACAAAGACAATTCCTCTAGCCTGAGAGAGCGGGTCTAGCCACAAACAAACAATCTAGTGAAAACTTCCTTAGGCTAGAATCAAATAAGAGGGCCCACCTTATTAGAACGTTATTCTGCTTGCTGATGATCTTGCTTCCTTACTCCAGCTACTTTTCATTTCCTTCCTTTGAATACCTGAAAGAAGCAAGCAAATAACAACAACAAACCTGATAGCATACAAATTGCATTCAACCTACTTAAAAGGTAAAGGAAACTTAAGCCATCAAATGTAAGATAACACTTAATGTAGGAAATCAATTAGTAGTTGTATTCATATAAGTTCAGAAAGAGATTACAACCAAAGCCTTGATGTTGCAGGCCTCCTTCGACATATTTGGGTTCCCACACCTCTGCTAACATCTCATGGATAACCCCAACAATGGAATTTTTAAGGCTTATTCCCTTTAGTTCCAAAATTAACCAAAAACACTATTCTCCCTCCATAAACATAAACTAGAAAGCTACAAGCTATACATATCTTGCTGGTTATTCAAGTTCCAAAAACAAATACTAGTTCAGCTTGGAAAAGGAGGAGTTTATATAGCTTTGATGGAGGGGAGATGGTTCCTCTTATGATGGGAGAGGCCTTATGATCTGAACATGGAGCACTAAAGGCTTCTTGTCAAGCTTACAAGAGGTTCTCCCACTTCCAAAGCTTAAATACTCCCAAGATATTATGATTAACCAAATGCGGAAATAATAATGCTTGAAAATAGGTGTATGCTTATGTTTGTTTTAAAACTGGTTATATGCTTTAAGTTCACTGGCTTATGCTGGTATAAAATCTAGATGACAATAAGTAAAGAAACAAATAAGCGACACACGCATAGCAGCAAGATGCAACAATAAAACAAAACACATAACAATAATATTAATTCGGAGTTCACCCAAAAATCTTGGGCTACGTCTCCTTGAGCTCTAGTCAACTTAGGCTCTCTGGGATTATGGCAGTAGTTATTTTACAAGATCCATGCTCAACTCCATTGGTTTACATAGAACACAATGGGCTTAGAACACTATCTCACCCCTGGCTCTGAAGCTCTTAGGTTTTCTAGCTCTGGCTTTGTCTCATGGCTCTGCCTTCTACGTTTTCTCTGTCTTAGCAACTGCTTGCTCTGTGTCTAACATTGAGTGGATTTTAAGCTTATCGATGCTTGTCTGTTTGTTTCCCCTTTCAGGCTCTCTGGCTCCCAACCTCTGTCCGTTCAAATCCCCTCTAAGCATTAAACAATAATTGTGGAACACCTTCAGGTATGGTGGCCACCTGTTTTTAAATCGAAAGGACCATTAGCATGTTTGAAATCCCCAAAAAGTCATTTCTTTGTTTACACAGAGAAATACACAAAAACACTGAAAAATCCGTCAAAATGCTTTCTATCAAACTTCAAATATTATTGAATCCACCCTACAATTCCATCGGGTCCGCTTTTATATCGCTATCGCAACTCGCAGGCCACGAGTTCCTTTGTATTTGGGTTTACAATGGAAATAACCCAAATACACAAGAAACCCGACAAATGGCTTCATATCAGAACTCAATATATATATTCGCATCCATATACCCTTTCGGGTCTTGCTTTATGGCATGTCGCATGTCCTCCCCGACCTCAATTGCCAATTGCTCTGATCGACCTTATCGACTATCGACGTATCGCATGTCGCAATGTCTCAAGTCCCCGATAAGTCCTCCCTTTGGCTGTGTTGCGATGTGATTATATCTCGACCATTGGTCTTCCACCACCAGATTGACGACTGAGATCTTCCCTGCTCAAACAAAGATGATAGACAATCCTCAGCCATTGATCTACACATAGTAGATCCGACGGTCCATGTTGATTTCAAGCGGACAACTTGCCCGACCCTTAACGATCCTTATGGACCTGATGGAGTTTATAAACTCCCAATCCATGAAAGTTTGGGTCTTCTCCCCGCGTTAACGCCCAATTATCTTTGCACCTAATATCCATCAGATGATGTAGCCTCCAGATCCTACAGTCAGTTGGTACCCAACATGCAAACGGTTTAACTGTCATTTGATGCAATATGGTGGTTGATCTACACGCCACATCAACGACCCTCATTAACTCGCGCTGACCGTTGTCACTATTTTTAAAAGGCCACATTCATTTAACACCAAAACTTGGGTTTTCTGATGCGATAACGAAATCCCATCTACACACACACACAGATATATCATCTCTCTCTCTCTCTCTCTCTCTATCTCTCTCTCTCTCTCTCTCTCCTTCTCTTCTTCTCTCTCTCTCTATATACTATATATATTATATATATATATATATATATATTATATATAATATATATACACGTGGATTGCTCAATGTAAAAGGCCACATTTCCCATTTTTTATTACAATTTGAAGACTTAAGAGGGTTATATATATATATATATATTATATTATATATATATATATATATATATATACACGTGGATGCTCGATGAAAAGGCCACATTTTCCCATTTTTTTTATACATTTGAAGACTTAAGAGGGTTTTCTAAGATCCATTTTCGATCATGCCTTCCCACTAAAAAAGTTTTGGTCCCAAAAACACTGATATACTGATCTAAATAGTAAATGAGAGTAACAACACCCTCTTCTTCCAGCCTCCATACACTTGCTTTGCACAGTGCCTCTGAACCAAAGCCTTTGACCACTTTCCTTCCTGGTTGTGCTGGTCCTCCTAGGAAGAACTACCTTCCTCCTTGCCTTCCTACAGAACTCCTGCTGAGATGGTCATAGAAGGTGTTTTGAACTTCTCTGCCTTGAGCATTGATCCAAAGTGGCTCAAACCAATGTGAAGTACATCTTCTCCACAAAATTTTCATTTGTACCTATTTGAAAAGATGTCAACAATAGCTGTTAAGAATAACATAAATACAGACAATAATTGGATGGCCTAAACTCCTGCTTCAACAAAAGAAACATATTTCACATCTTGTGAACACCTCCATGTCTTACATTTGCATACAAATGATGGACTAGATAACAAGCCCACAAAACATGCCTGTTGAACTGGTAAATCCCCTCTGCGGACAGAGGCGATCCCACTAGCCCAACATGGGTCTAGCAACAATCACACACGCTACACGCAGGTTCCTAATTGCATAAATTAAAGATCGATCAGAATGATCTACCTGGAATCCAACGCTATTTGTTGTAGAAGAAACGCCGCTCCCGTCCTTTAGCTTTGGCTGGTCACAATCCTTACGCTCCACGTAAACGGACACTTGCACAAGCAAAGAACAATACAAACACAAGCGTAAAATCCAGTATATGCAATTATGTATCGGTCAGACAAGATATAACTCAAATATCATCAGAAGACACATGAATGGAACCATAATGATAGTCGTTCATTAATCAGTAAAAGCAGAGAAAGATTACAACCAAAGGGGCCTGACGTTGAATCTCCTCTGACTGGGTCAGCAGCTAAATACGCCTTGCAAAGTGACCTCTTCTCTCTCAATATTTTGGTAGCATAACTCCTCTATAACTCTCAATTCTCACTATCAATCCAGCATAATCTCAGCACTCACCTTAGCTCTAGCAAAACTAGTTGGTTTAATGCA
>APFE031010386.1:80593-129130 GCA_000404065.3 Pinus taeda
AAAATGGCCACATTTTCCCATTTTTTTTTATACATTTGAAGACTTAAGAGGGTTTTCTAAGATCCATTTTGGATCACCTTATCTCTTGGGTTTGTTCCATCTCAATAGGGGAAAGGAGCCCAAACTGAATTCCTCGGCTCCAACCCAACCATTTACTAGACTTCCGTTACGAAGCTTCTAGACATGGAAGCTTTGACTCCATATTTAAAAACTTACCAAAAGAGGATTGACATGACTGAGGAAAGGATAATTTGCACCATAGAATGCTAGGCTGGGTTTTAAACTCTACAAATCAGTGTGAGGAGGGAATGGGTCATTAGCTCTAGTCTTGTAAACTAGGGTAAAAGGAAGATTCTTGGGAAATGGTGCAAAAGGGAAATGTTCCGCTCATGAAGAGGGATATAATGGGAGTTTCTTCATGATGGTAAAGCATGTAGGGTTCACTGTAGAGGTCCTCCATGATCAAGGAATGGGGAGTATAGGGTGAGTGACAAAATGTCATGTAACAGATGCCCCCTAAAGCATGAAGGTCGAACTAGAGTGACGGGTGAAATGTTGTACAAGTAGTTGTGGGGAACCGGAGTCCATTATCAGAAAACCTACAAGAAAGCATAGATACATATACATTACTAAAAATCTGACAAATGAGACATGAATGGTGGTATGGACACAACCATCCAGAGAGAGATCATGTAAATGGATCCAAGGCATGGGCACAACCATCCAATAAAGAGGATCATATTGAAACCAAGGTATGGTCGCATCCATCCAATAATGAGAAGGATCACATATAACAACTCATGGTATGATCGTAGCCATCCATCTGAGAGAGACACATATATCAGCATGATCATGTCACATTGCCTTGCAACCTAGACTTTTGTAATCTGAATCTAGGGTCTTGTGCTGCAACATGAACTGATCAAAGTACAAATTCTAACATGTGAATAGATGTGTTTAGGTCGAACATGCTAGAAAGTCACTTGATTACTAGTCAATGATGTGAACCGTTAACAAGCGCGAGAGAGACCACCAATAATGACAATGGTTCTCAAGGTACCAACAATACAATCCATGGAATGTGAATAAAGGAACTAAAGTTGAAAACCCGTGAAATAACCCGATCGAAATCCAATGATGTGAACTTGTCGTCGAGTGTAAAGAACTTGACATTAGGGCATGTAAGCTCTAAGGTACTGGAAGGGAGACTCTCAGCCAACTTCCCTGATAATGAGCTGAATTTAATAGGAAGTAACCGTGTCAAAGGAGGGCCATGATGTATCCCACATCATCGACATGAGACAAAGGGATGCAATGATTATGGATGATATAGAGGATCAAGAATGAGTGTAACTGAAGAAGGACAACTCTTGAATATTTTAGAGACATGACCCTGGAGTTTGGTAGCTTTTGGATCAATAGGATCAGAGGTCACGATGACATGGCAGAGAACAAATGGAAGGAAAAGAAATGAACCTCCCAACCCTGGAAATTCAATGATGAAGTGAGGATATCCCAACTTGAAATGAAGTAGAAAGTGTCACGTTCAAGAGTGAGCTTCCAACACAACTGATAGAATTTCCCATTTTCCCCCATCATTTCTGGCAGGTACCCCAATTATTTTTAATCGCATGCTTGAAGGGGATAACATATTCTTGCATTGTAAGTCCATCCTTCGGATGAATCTAACCTAGTAAGTTTAGTGAGCCCTAGGAAGGAGAAACTTATGTTCATCATGGTGACAAATTTGATGTCGTTTTAAGGTTTTAACGAGTCTGACAAAGGTGTAACTCAATATCTTTTTCATGTTTAGATAGTTTGAAAAAGATACAGAAAAGAAAACTCCTCATGGTCCCTTTTCGTACATTTGTGTCTCTTGAGCCTGAAAAGATAGAAAATGATACTTGAGATAATTTCTTGACCATTTCAGTCAAGGAGTACCATTTTTGTAAATACTTTATCCCAGCCCGAAAAATGGGTAAATGTATACTGGGTAAACAACATTTCACAGCCTTTAACGAGTTCAAAACGATAAGAGATCGACATTATTTTTGTGTTTTGAGAATCAGAAAATGGATCAAAGTAGAATCCCCATTTTTATTTACTTTAACGAGTCTACAAAGGAAAAATACTTGGCAATCTTTTCATTTTTACGAGTCAGAAAAGAGCTTAAAGGTGAGTCATCCTGGAGAAACGAGTGGTATAATGGGTAGCAAGAGGTTCCAGTTATGGGGTAGCTACTCAAAGCACTAAAAGGTCAATAGGCTAGCTAGAAAAACCACTCATTGTTGCGGTTCCTCAGGAAAGGGAAAAACAACTAAGTGAAAGCATATGGTCGACCAAAGAGATGGTGGCGATGGAATGAAACAACCAAGGCTTATCTAGAAAAAATTATCTGATAAAAACGACAATAACAAGATGTAAATTAGGCATGGGTTCATTTTTACACAAGCTTGAACCATGGGGAACTCTGCTTGAATTCGGGTTCATGTTTACACAAGCTTGAAACGAAAAACTATGCTTGAGTTTGGTTTCATTTTTACACAAGCTTGAAACAAAGACAAACTATGAGTGAATTAAGTTTGCATGCCCCCAACATAATGACTCAATTTGAGGTACATGCCCCCCAAGCTTCATTTCATTCAGCTTGGTGGATGGAATGAAGGTTCACTTTCAAGATCTAGGAAAGACTCAACTGGGATTTTATGAGATCTTAATCAAACACTCATTAGGAAAAGGGATTTATTTCATTATTTAACGAGGTTGACATAGTAAAAGAACTATCCTCGGACATATGTTTTAGCTTTTAACGAGGATGATACAGGAAAAAACTATCCTCGAACATCTGTTTCATTTTTTAACAAGGTTGATACAAGAACAAACTATCCTCGACCTCCTTGATTCATTTTTTAACGAGCTTGACACAAGACAAGAAATTGTGCTCACATTCCTTGTTTCATTGACCATATGAGAACATGGCTCCTAAGAGGTCCTTACTTGATGGGAGTACCACGCTCTGGGAGGAATACATGTCAACTGGTACCAAAGACAGATCGAGTTCCAATTCCCCCAGTACATAATGTACTATGCCATCTATGTGATCATCAACAGATGTGGAGACGTAATAGACAACCGCATAATTGACTTGTGGCAAGGAGGGTACTTCTTGCAAAAAAGGACCAATAGGGGATGATGGTCGCATAGGAGGCACCTGGTGACCAATGAGCGACAATTGATCAATGCTAACTATTCTCCCTTCATGTGGAAAACAAACCACATAGAAAAGCGAAGAAACAAGGGCTCCCATGACATAAACATAATCGCGTCTAAGGAGAATATTGAAATCTAAGGGACTTTGGACTGTCATCACATTTATTTAGAAAGTCTTTCCTCCCAAAGTGATAGGGAATTTTGGAAGGATCCCTAAGGGTTGAATGGTTCCTCCATTGAAGGCTAACAAATTCTGGGTGACAGACACAAGCTGCGGGGAACCCAAAACTTGCCAAGTAGTTGTTAGAAAATTATATATTACGGAGCAATGGAACACATAATATATTGTAGAAATATAAACACAGAAAATGCATAAAACAAGAGAGACACAGATATATGTGGTTCACGCAGTTTGGGCTACGTCCACCCCGAACAACCAGTCCTTCCTTTATATTATCCAGCAAAATGAAGAGACACAACCTACAGCAAATCCACTGTAATATCCTCTGTTTTCTCTCACAGTCTCACCTCTATGTTTCTATCTCACACATAGAATACACATCTATTACACATCCTCAAATAAAATGCCCTCATACAAAGAGAGGGGTTTCCTTCTAGGGCAAAAAACCCTAAACTAAACATAAGTTCTACCGTCAGATCATTCGCCTAATGAACAACCCAGATTGACTAGAAATTACTATACTTTTTACAAGGCAAATTTTACATCTATTTTAGCTTCGGGGGGCGCTGCCCCGAGCCCCCCGCCGGGGACCGTTGGCCCCCGGACCCCTAGCCAGGGGGGATTGGCCCCCCTGGACCCCCGCGGGGGGGACAAGTCCCCCCCGCACCCCCTCGTGTGGAGGGCTGTACAAACTTCCTGGTGTATACATCCAAACTGAAACAAAGTCCTCTGAACAATAATGCTCCACACACAACAGTAGTAGAAGACATGATGCTAAGAGATGCACCTACTATATTATAGGCTTGTACTGTGATCTGGAAAGGCACATAAGATGGGAGGCAGAATGTAGTCAATTGACTCCAATCAAAAGAAACAACATAACTACTTGGTGGGGGTATCATAATATTGCCCTCATGTTGTACAAGAATAGGAGAAGGACTCTCCTGAACAACTGGGATGGGAGTGCCACTCCTCGATTCATGAGAATCTAAGGAGACAAGAAGAACGTGAGAAGTATGATCACTACTCTCTTCGGGAACAGAGTGAACAACTGAAGGCGGAGCCAAGTCGACACTATTTTCGACCAATGCTTGGTCGACAACAAACACAAGAGAGTCATGCTTAGGAAGAGTAGGATGGGCAAGAGATGAATCCAAGGAAATATCTTTACAACCTAGGAGAGGGTTAGAAGAAAGCCTCTGATAACCAACAGGAAGTTGGAGTTGAGGAGTTGTAAGATTTTCCAAAACTTTGGAATCTTTATCCATAAGAGGACAAAGGTGAAGAAGACGCTCTCCTTCACGTAACCTAGTGGGGAATTTAATTTTGTGCTTCTCCTTACAATCACTAGCTGAGGGTGTAGCATCGACATGATCTCCAAAGGTCAATGGGGATGATCGATCTAGATTTTGAGACCATACCTCTAAGACTCTGGGAATGATGGATAATCTCGAAGGAGATGGTCACCCTTACACAGCTTGCAAGGGAATTTTACCTTCCACAGATGATTGGAAGGTTTGTCTACGAGAAGTGCATTTGGAGCAATAGTTGTACGGTTGGCCTCTCACCTATTTGACTTCTTTTTCTTCATCTTAGCCTCCTAGTTACTCGATTTCAAACTTTCACCAAGTGAAGTAGAAGAGGAGGGTGAATAAATAGGGGAATAAGGTGAGAGGTCAACCTTAGAATCAACGTGATGTGGTTCAAATGAAGGATATGGCTAGGTAGGAGTTGGGACACTCGAGACCATCGAGGCCAAAAATAACCAGACAAGTAAACCAATGGTTAACCCAGGGAGGGATAACGTTGCCATATAAGGAGCACCATCATTTCCAAAAGAACGAAAAGGACCAGGATTCCCATCCGAGGGGAATCCTTGACTAGTAGACTCTGGAAATGTTGCCATCGGAATCGACCCTAAAGAATCACTAAGGAAGAATAAATTTAACCAATAATATTTCATCGGTAGTTAATTTTAAGACACTGAAACAAAATTTTGCCTTTTCATATTTTAAGAGTCGAGAAAAGGGTGAAAGGCGACTCTAGTCGCTTTTGGAGTTAACGATCTCGAAAGGACAAGTGCTTGATGATATTTTAAATTTAAAGAGTCAAACAGACCAAAATGAATTCTCAAGATGATGGAGGCAATAGGGATTACCTTGTAACCATGAAATGCAGAATACCTCTCGAAAAAATGAGAAGTACGAGCAATAAATCTCCCTAAATGTTGTTTTTGGTGTATCATTGTTTACAAGGAGGCAGACTCGGCTTCCTATGGATAAAGGATTGCAATCTATAGGGGTCTCCCTTTATATACGCGACAGTATAGGGAGCACAAGTCTGCACTAGCGTTGTCTAATACCGAAGTGAATGACAACTACTAGGATTAAAGACGATGGAACACATCTCTAGCATAGACCACTAAATGTGAGTGTTAAGTTTCAATGCTTCCTTAGGTTAATTAAATAAATTTTAACGGTTGATCTTGAATTAGGTTTCAATTCCAAGGCCTTACAACTATCATATGAAAACTCCTATATGTAGTTGTATGACAAAAAAAAAATATTTGCCTTCGATGAAAGTTAAGACTAATTGAGGGATAGAGATCACGCAATCAATGCAACAATCATAGAATGAAATATTTCACCAATACATGTCCTAAATGAACTTAATCTTCCCTTAGCAACAAAGGAAGTTTCATTTCATTCCTATGCTTACGAAGATGCAATTATAGCTTCTCAATGATGCTACTAATGCAATATTTTCTCTTAAGTAAACTTAATGATGTTCTTCTTTTCATAAAATGCAAAATGAACCTTTCACATAAAGCACTTTAATGAAAATTTCCACAATTTCGAACAACAAGCATCGATCAAATCCAAAGCATGATAAATGAAACTAAAATCAAATTCTTCCTTGAATCACACAAAACAAACACATAAATGCTTCAATAGACAAAACAAACAATGTAATATATGCTCGGAAAGAGAAAAGAGACACTTGAAATAAGAGAACAAACGAGACTCTTTCACTCATTCAATTGAAAATGAAGCAATGAAGATGTTGTGACTAAAAGATGGATTAAATGAAGCAAAAAATCAGAAACTTAACCCAATGAGTAAACAAACAAATGAATGTTAATTGACTTAGATTCCCTAGGGTCATAGAAACCATCCAAAAATCTCAAAAAATCAAGCAAATAAAATTCAAGCCAATCAATTAATCAAAACTAGCAAGCAAAGCATTCTAGTAACTTTTGGGTGGAAGAAGGAAGTCTGAGGGTCAAGACACACTGGCACTGGAAAGGGAGAAATTGTGATTTTTCTTAACTCAGAGAATGACCTGACTAGCTAGGCTACAAGTAGAACTGATCGACACGACTGGCTCAGCTACAACTAGAGGTGGTAGGCCTGATCGACGCGACTATTTGGCCAAAAAGAGCACTGATCAAGGGATTAAAAAACAATAAAAATCAAAAAGAACTTCACGCAGGGCCAGACTTAACACATCAGACAGTGGGCTAGTGCTTGTATGTCTTCAAATGCTAAGAGGTAGAAATTATGAGGGCAAGACACACTAGTTATGATTTAGGAGAAACCATGATCTTCACCTACAAGAAACAACATGATTCCCTAACTAGAAACAAGCGCCACAAGGGGGTATGATGCGATTGTTTAAGAGAAAACCGCACTAGTTGGTGTGACCATCAGAAAATTAAACGCATTGACCGAGGATTTCAAGAAAAAATAAAAAATTTCAAAGGCCAAAACTAGACCTGCCACTCTAAATTTCATACTCAGAGCAGTGAACTAGGCAAAGCAGAGAAAACCAAAGGGAAAAGGTGATACTACAAAAGTTCACACAAACTATGAAATGAAAATCAATCAAACGAGAGGATTGGTTCCCTAGTGGAGTCACCAATTTGTGGTGTAGGTAAATTCTCGATGTAGACAAAGATAATTCCTCTAGCCAGAGAGAGTGGGTCTAGCCACAAACAAACAATCTAGTGAAAAATTCCTTAGGCTAGAATTAAATTAGAGGGCCTACCTCTTAGAACACTATTCTACTTGGTGATGATCCTTCTTCCTTACTCCAACTACTTTTCATTTTCTTCCTTCGAATACTTGAAATAAGCAAACAAACAACAAAAACAAATGTGATAGCATAAAAATTGCATTTAGCATACTTAAGAGGTCAAGGAATCTTAAACCATCAAATGTAAGATAACACTTAATGTAGGAAATCAATAAATGATTGTATTCATATAATTTCAGAAAGAGATTACAACCAAAGCCTTGACGTTGCAGGTCTCCTATGACGTATCCGGGTTCCCATAACTCTCCTAGCATCTCCTGGATAGCCAAAACAATGGAAGTTTTAAGGCTTTTTCCCTCTAGTTCCAAATGAAACCAAAAACACTATTCTCCCTCCACAAACATAAACTAGAAAGCTACAAGCTATAGATATCTTGTTGGTTATTCAAGCTCCAAAAAAAAAGACTAGTTCAACTTGGAAAAGGAGGAGTTTATATAGCTTTGATGGAGGGGAGATGGTTCCTCTTATGATGGGAGAGGCCTTTTCTCTTGGGTTTGTTCCATCTCAATAGGGGAAAGGAGCCCAAACTAAATTACTTGGCTCTATCCATCTCAACCATTTACCAGACTTCTATTACGAAGATTCTAGACATGGAAGCTTCGACTCCATATTTAAAAAACTTGCCAAAAGAGGATAGATGCGACTGAGGAAAGGCTCATTTATGCTGTATGGCACTAGGATGGGTTTTAAACTCTTCAAATTCATGCAAGGAGGGAATGGGTCACTAGCATCTGCCTTGTAAACTGGGGTAAAAGGAAGATTCTTGGGAAATGATGCGAAAGGGAAATATTCTGCTCATGAAGAGGGACATAATGGGAGTTTCTTCATGATGTGAAAGAATGTAGGTTCAATGTAGAGGTCCCCTAGGATTGAGGAATGGAGAGTACAGAGACAGTGAAAAAATGTTGTGTAACACTTCAATGGGTTCATTAGCTGGAGTGTAGTGGTTTATCTCAATGATGTAACAATGTTTTCTAAATAAAGGTTAGACCACCTACGCCATTTGAAGAAGATTTTTGAGCGATGCCACAAATGCGTGATATCCTTGAATCCAAAGAAGAGTATACTTGCAGTGTTTGAGGGAAATCTCTTGGGACATATCATTGCCAAAAGTGGGATCAAGATTGACCCTGACAGAATCAAGACTTTCATGCAGATTCCCTTCCTAGTGAAAAAGAAATCCATGCAGTCTTTCTTGAAGAAGATGAACTTCCTCTATAATTTCATCTTTGACTATGCTCAGATTGTCAAACCAATACAGGAGATGGTGAAGAAGGAATCAGTTTACATATGGGATAAAAGGGAAAAGGATGTGTTCACCCATATCAAACAAGCTATAGTAGAAGTACTTGGATTGTAAAACTGATCCAGGATTTTTTTCGCTTATAGATGCATCGAAATTAAGATGAGTACAACACTTAAAAATAGTAGAACACAAGCATATAAAATGAAGATAAAAGAGACATAATCACACATGAGATCGAGACACAGATATTTGATTATGGAGTTCGTCCACTTTGGACTACATCTCTGGGCCCTCCTCAATAGTGTGGAGGCCTTCTTTTATTAAGTGGCATGAAAAGAGAGATGTACAAGAAGATTTATACATAAACATATTTATACCTCCAATCTAGAAGATGCTGGGAAATGGAGAGCCCAGCTCTAGAAACAAATAGAACCACAGACTTCTTGGCAAAAAATAGTGCAAAAGGCCTATCTAAACCACCCATTTGGATAATCGGGCCTCCTGCAACCTTCTCGGAACCTTATGATCTCTGAGATAAGGTTCCGGCCACTTGCAAAGAGCAGGTGCCACTACTTTGTTCTATAAAACTGCGCTCCTCTCTTTTCTCTCACCTTTCTTCAAGCCTCAGTAGTCATATATATATGCTTTTGTGATTGAATCCTTAATAATCAGGCAATTTTCCAACAAATAACAAATTTTTCAAGCGGGTTTGTCATGAGACCAAGGATCTTAGGCTTATATGATACAAGGCAATCGGCCTCACAAAAATGGTGAAAATCCCTTTTAACCGTGCATTCATCTCGGTGGACAACTCTTGGTTTTTACATCCTCAACATAGAAAAACCCATCAGAGAGAAGTCCAACACCCTGTTTTTGTTTTAACAACTTGAACTGATGGATAATACTGAGAATTGACACTCCTCGAAACCCAATGGTTCTAACAAAGAATTAGCATTCAATCAATCGGTGGACAGGGCAAGTATGGACATAGGCATCTCGTGATAACTATGGATCTGACAAGAGTATTCACCATATACCATATTGTTTCGCCTTCGGCCTCTTGATCGCACTATCATAATTAGCGTGAAACCATTAGCGCATTGGTCTAATACTTTGAAACGTCTGTGGACCCACCAAGTTTATGAATCATATTGTATAGTATTTCGGGTCTCGGCCCCCTATCACAATATCACAATTGGCCCTTTTCCCCCAAACTGTATCGCAAGCACCAGACTTTACGTGCGGTTGCGATATGCAATGTATATCGCATCGAAACTAAGTCCTTCCAACGCTGATTCATAACTCCTCTAGCCTGCGATATCAAAATCATAGCCAGGAACGTCAGGGTCAATTCTCCTTAAGTGCTCCTCCTTTTTTCTGATATGCAATATGTAGGGCCTAGTGGTGACCTGCCATGTGGCGATCCCTTATTCACTAAAACTATGCCATGTCATCTTCTCCCTCCTACATGGACAAGTAAAACTCAAACTTTGACTTGCTATAACTTTGTCATCTGTAGTCAGATTTGAGTGTCGTTCACACCATTGCTATCAGGATGATGATCACTTTGATCCAATACTAAGCTTATCCAGATTCCACCACTTTGAGTTTTGAGCCTTTTGTCATGTCACTGGTATTTTTTCTTAAGGTCCACTTGGATCAATCCTCTTGGATCGTCCTGGAACAATCCTCCTGGATCCTTCTAGATCAATCCTCTTGGATCCTCCAGGATCAATCCTCCCCACTAAGAGAATATTTTGTTCCTCCAAAAGCATTAATTAATATGAAATTACTCTATAATATGTTTGCACAACAAGTGTCCTAATAGGTCATCCTTCCTTCTCCTTCACCTCTGTTCTTTGGAGCCATAAGCAATGACCCGACAACTGCATCCCCTGCAAACCTATAGTAAAATATCTTGCAAGGTACATGTTTAGCTCTATGACCAAAATGAGCCAAGAATCCCATACTTTCCACGAGTTTATAACACATTCTCTGTGGTCAAGTTTACATAAAAATGGAAACCATACTCCAATTATCAATACAAGGCCAAACATCATTATTGCTTCAACAAGTGATGGAAAACACATCATCACTGCAACACATGATTTACAAAAACAAGGAAAAACACTATTGTTGCTTCAACAAGTGATGGAAACACATCATCACTTTCACAGTTCAAAAAGAAACACAAAATAAGGCCAAACATCATTATTGCTGCAACAGGTTATGGAAAACACATAATCACTTTTACAATTTAAAATGAAACATATGAAAAAAATAAGGCCATGACATTCTACCACACCTATAAGAACCATATCTCACTTATCGAAGTGAATGGATCATCTCCCTGTGGTGCGTTCACTGGTCGAATAACTATTTCACTTGGTTCATGCTTGGATGCAGTTGTCTTTGAGGCACTGCTCTAGATGGAGCCTCCAACATGTGGCTCTCTAATGGACACCTTTGTCGCAATGAATACAATGAGCCTTCACCTTCCAGATCTGCTTGATCTTCTTCTTCTTTTCTTGTTGTTTAGAGGGTCTTCTACACCTCATGTTTTTCTGTGCTGTCATTCTCTTCCAACACTCAACAAACAAATGGTTATGAAATCCAAAAAAATTGCAAGTCCTTCTATGCCATGATCTACGCCCATTATTAACAATGCGATTGTAATCAAAATGAACATTAAAATACCGATACTGGTTATACATTTTCTGCCAGTCTCCGGTATGATCACGGGAATGAGAGCTTACCTCAGCTTTGTCTCTACTATGCATACTACCATAGGTTGATGGTGATGTGTCCCCATCATCCTCTTTCCTGGATGGTCTTAATAATGTCATGGAAGCTTCTGACATCTTTGAGCACTGTCCTTCAGTGCTTGCAAATCGAGGTCTTTTCTCAACCTCCATTGTCTGAGTTATCCCTTGGGTTTTAACAACAAGTTATTCTTCCTTATACCTCATCTTAGTAAGGAGTCTCATATTTGTCCCTTAAATCGGTATCTCCACATTTCCAACATAAATTAAACGCTTTGATGATGAAACTCAAGGGATTTTGACATCTTTTACCTCCATCATCGATTTGGAAAAATATGAGGAGGGCTTCTCATCCTCTACCATTGATGGTTCACTAGCTGTAATAGCGCATTTCCCAGCTTCCCTCCTGACATACCCAAGTCCTCTTCAACAGGGTAATTATTCTACTTTGATGGGATTGACAATGCCTTGGCCATTAATTCCCAAGCCTTTTCCTTCATACCCCATTCTCTTCAACAATTTAGATCCTATTCCCGTGTATGATTTTTAAAAGTAGCAAGTTCAACATCAGGAATCATTTTCATCGTGGAAGAATTTACTTCAAATGGATATCACTTCATATTTTCCAAGGCTTCCTCCTTTGCTTGCAACTGTTGTCGCACCCATTGTTTCTCCTCTTTCTCTTATTGTAGGAGCCTTTTTAATTATGAATTCTCCTCTTGAAGCCTCTGATTAATCTCTGCATTTGAGGAAGGAAATGATTGAAAAGAATCGGAAGAGGTAGATGACATATCACTCTCCAATCCCTGAGTCTCCTCCTCTTTGTGCTTCTCATATGCTGTATACATAATATCCACCATCTTGGACATACGTAGGAAAGTCTCACGCATTCCCTTGTCGCGTTCCATGGTTGCGCACTTAAACATTCATGGACAACTCTAACAACAATTGTATTGTATCTCTCCCCCATGAGCCTCAATACTCGCCATGTATTTTTTTTAAGATGCTCATCCTTTGAAGCTTATCTCTGGTTAGTGCACTCATGTAATTCACATCACTTAAGCCATGCTCTGATACCATCTTGATCCAAGATTTTTTTCGCTTATAGATGCATCATAATTGATATGATTACAATGCTTAAAAAACATACTACACAAGCATATTAAATGAAGATAAAAGAGACATAATCACACATGATATCAAGACACAAAGATTTTATTATGGTTTTCGTCCAATTTGGACTACATCTCCGAGCCCTATTCAATAGTGGGGAGTCCTTATTTTATTAAGTGGCATGAAAAGAGAGAAGTACAAGAAAATTTATATATAAACATCCTTATACCTCCAATATGGAAGATATCTAGCAAATGGAGAGCACATCTCTAGAAAAAAATAGCACCACTGACTTCCTAGCAAACAATAGTGCAAAAATGGCTATCTGAACATCCCATTCGGATAATCGGGCCTTCTACAGCCTTCTTGGAACCTTATGATATTTGAGATAAGGTCTTGGCCACCTGCTAGGAGCAGGTGCTACTGCTCTACTCTACAAACTTGCGTCACTCTTTTTTCTCTCCCTTTTCTTTAGGCCCAAATAATCATATATATATGTTGGTGTGGCATAATCCTTCATAACCAGGCAGTTTTCAAACAAATGAAATTTTTTCCAAGTGAGTTTGTCATGAGACCGAGGATCTCAGGCCTGTATTATTCAAGGAAACCAACCTCACAAAAATGGTGAAAACCCCTTTCAACCATGTTTTGATCTCGGTGGCAATACTTATTGGTGGACAAGTCTAGGTGTTTTACATCCTCAACATAGAAAAACCCACCAGAGAGCAATCCAAAACTTGTTTCTATTTTAACATCTCAAATCGGCAGATAATACTAAGAATCAACACTCCCCAAAACTCGACAGCTCTAACAGAGAATCAGTGTTCGTTTAATCGGGGGACAAGCCAAGTTTGGACATAGGCATCCCGTGATAACTACGAATTTGGCAAGAGTATTCACCATATACCATATTATTTCACGTCCAACCTCTCCATCGCACTATCACAATCAGCTTGAAACCATCAGTGTATTGGTCTAGTACTCTATAAGGTTTGTGGACCCGTTGAGTTTATGAATCATACTGTATAGTATTTTGGGTCCGAGTCCCCTATCACAATATCACAATTCATCATGAAATCGCAATTGGTCCTTTTCCCCTAAACCATATTGCAAGCACTAGACTTTATGTGCGATTGTGATATGTGATGTATATCGCATCGCAACTAAGTCCTTCCGAGGCCGATTCGTAACTCCTTCGGCCTGCGATATCGCAATCGCAGAAGGGAACAACAGAGGTTGATTCTCCTTAAGCACTCCTCCTTTTTGTCAATATGCGATATGCGGGGCCCATTCGCAACCTGCCACGTGGCGCTCCCTTATTCACTGAAACTATGCCATGTCATATTATCCCTACTACCTCGACAAGTCAAACTCAAACTTTGACTTTCTTTAACTTTGTCATTTGGACTTAGTTTTGAGTGTCGTTCGCACCATTGGAATTAGGATGAGGATCACTTTGATCTGATGCTAAGCATATCTAGATTCTTCCTCTTTGAGTTTTGAGACTTTTTTCATGCCACTGGTACTTTTCTGAAGATCCACATGGATCAATCCTCCTGGATCCTCCTGGACCAATACTCCTCAATCAACAATCCAGAATTTGGTAAAGACTTCTTTCTCTACACTTTTTCTTCTAACACTTGTCTTATTGATGTACTTACTCAAAAGGACAAGTTGAACAATGAACAACATATCTCCTTCATGAGCGCAAGTTTGCAAGGACCAAAGCTTAATTATCCCTCCATGGAAAAATTGGCTTATGCAGTGTACAAGGTGGTAAATAACTTCAGATCGTATTTGTTAAAGAACCATTTTGTTATATTTTTTCCACACCGAAGAGTGAGATCATTGGTTTTTTAGCAAGAGCTGGGTGAAAGGAGGGAAAACTTGATGACCAAGTTACAAGAGTATGATTTGGACATCAAGCCAGTTCATACAATCAAGGGTCATGGTATTTTCCAATTAGCAGAAGAGGCAGTAAACACAAAAGAGGAAGAAGAAGAGCTCATAGGATGGGAGCAAGGGTTTCAAATGTACAATGTTGAGTGAGCCTCCCCCATTACAGACATAAAGTCTTAGTACACAGATGTGTGCCAATACCTCAAAACATGGCACAATGCCCTCTCACTTTTCCACACAACAAAAGAGGGAACTCCAACTTAAAGCATTATCATATCAATTGGTGCATGGGGTGTTTTTCAAAAAGCACAAAAATGGAGTATTTCTCAGGTGTTTGAGGTGCATGATTCATAAAAGGTATTGCGTGATCTCCATGACAAACCAATTGGGGAACAACTTGCAAGGAAAAATACAACACATAAGTTTATGTGGGTTGACTTTTACTAGCCTACATTATTCAAAGATGCTCATGCCTATGCATGCAAGTGTCCAATCTCTCAAAGGTGTGCCGATAGAAATCAGAAGTCAACAGTCTCACTACATCCTGTTGTAGTGGAAGAACATTTTCAATAGTGGGGCTTGGATATCATTGGGGAAATTTTCCTGCAATCGTCAAAGAAACATAGCTATATTTTAAATTCTATAGATTATTTCCCATAGTGGATAGAAAAAATTCCTCTAAAATAGGTGAACAATCAGGAAGTCATCAATTTTCTACAACAGAACATCATCTCTAGGTTCAGTGTTCCTAGGTCACTTGTTTTTAACAATGCAACATATTTTTTATCGTTAAAAAATTAAGATTTTGCATTGGAAAATGGTGTTATATTAAGAAACTCATCTAATTATTATCTACAGGGGAATGACATTTTTGAATCCTTGAATGAGAACCTTATCCATATCATCCAAAACACCATATTCTCTTAATAGTGAAATTGGCACTCTGCTTTGGTGAATGCCTTATGGGTAGACCGAGTCACACCTAAACCCTGAACACCTCGTCTTACTTCCTAGTGTATGGAAAAGAATCCATCCTCCCACCAAACATCTACTTTCCCACTCTCCAACTATCACAAGAGTCCCAAGTCAAGCCCTGTCATTTAGTTTAGTGTAGGATGGACACTTTGCATAATATACAAGGAGAAAGGTTGAAGCCAAATATTTTTTTTACTTCACCAGAATCATATCAAGAGGTGGTTTCATAGGAAGTCTTCATGGAAAAAAAACTTTAGTGTGGGTGACTTAGTCTTAAAGTGGGATAAAGCCCATGAGGACAAAGGAAAACACACTAAGTTTCAGTCCCTGTTGATTGGACCATACACAGTACACTAGAAGCTTGGCCAACACACGTATCGTTTTCAATCACTTGACAGGAAGATTGACTCTCTCCTTGCTAATGGCCAAGAGTCAAAGCAATATTTTAAATAAAGGTCTGGGGCTATGCCCCGCACTATGTACCTAATATTTTATTTTTTTCTGTTTGTTTCTTTGTTTGAATTTTTTGTTGCTTTTGTTATGTGAATAAGTGGTGTGCCTGATTGCATTGTGGCTTCTAAGTGTGTGTGTGGCTGAAGTCTAAAGAGTCTTCTGACATTGCAACATTTGGCTAGCCTAATGTCGTCTTCCTTATGTTGGTTACATCTTTTGGCCAATGAAGTTCTCATGGAAAATATGATTCATCTGTTAGTATATTTTTAGTCCAAACATGAACCCATGGCTAGTCTGGAAACCTCATTACCTATACTCATTTTTTCTGCTGGTGTTCTCAAGCTTATACAATTAATAGAAATAGAGAAGGGGAAAATCCAAACGAGAAAACCTAAATCATAGGTCTCCATATGCTTCTCTAAAGGAACAACCTCTTCTTCTCTCAATAAGTCAAGATCCCTCTTTTTCCCCAAAGTAAATATGTGGCGATGCACGGTTCTCTTTAAATAAATAAATAAATGAGAAATAAGAGAAAGGATTCCTATGTAGAGAGGTGACGAAAGAAACTTCGCCGAGGTACTGTCCAGGATTGTTGATAGTGGAGAAATGTTTGTGTTCCCATGTGACTCCTTTGGGGTACTGTCCAGGCCCGCTAGAAGTAGAGCAACACCAAAGATGAAAAACTATAATCCAAAAATCTTAAGCTCGTGAGATAAACTACCCTTCCTAGCTTGAAACATTATGATTATGCCGAACCTTATGTTGTCTTTAACTGAAAAGATACAGGGGGAACATGCCTTCTAATGGGATAAGTGGGAAGGCCGAAGTGATATGAATGATGAATCAATAGTCCTTAAGGAAGCAAGGCCACGCACATAAGAAACTAACCAAGATAGAGAATCTGGATTTCAAACAATGTGTCACCAAGTGTTGTAACTACTGTAAAACCCTCCAAAATTTTGGCGTGCACTCAAATTTCAGAGCCTTCCTTGGCCTTTTCCTTGATTTTTGCAAACACTCAAGCTCATTCCATGAGGTTTCTTGAAGTTCTTTGGCCCTTTTTTCTTGTTGGATCAATTGTCGCCTTTTGGCATGTTTGACTGTTATGTAATGTTTGTGAGATTTTTTATAGTAGTTTTCAAGGTCAGTATTTGTGTATATGAGTTATCCTAATCATGTAAGCATTTGTCGCAGTCATACACAAGGTCTAGAGCACTGTTACATAAGTTTTTTCACAGTCATCCTAAAGTAAATCTTAAGTGTCACACTTGTCATATCTTTTCACGAGTCAATCATATAGAGGGGAATTATTTGTTTATTTGTTTGTTTTGATGATCTATGTATTCATTTCATCAAAATATGCTAAGTGTGTGATCACAGTTCAAGTTCATCACGAGTCCATCTCCCTTCACACACATAGCCATTTTCTAGAAAATCTCCCTGAACGGGCCACTTAGCTTCACTGGGCCCTGACCAGGCTGCACACTATTCAATCTTAGCCCTCATGGATGTGACCTTGCTACTTGGAACTACATAATGTGTAGTCACTATCCTCTAGGGCCATTTTTCTGCAAAATTCTAGATTCCAATGGCCTTCCTTGACCCACAAAATTGTGCAATTGTGCCTCTGAGTTTGCCTTGAACTGCAAACTTCTCACCTTCAACACTCAAGCTTTTCCCTTTCTTATTGGAACTACACAATTCACAGAGAGCCAAACCTCCCTTGGCCTCCAAAACTGCATAGATGCTTCCTCCAATGCCCTTCTCTTAGCTTGAACTCATTGCCTTCAAAAACTGCATAGATTTTCCCTTCAGGCCTCTCTACTGCCCAGTCGCCCTTGCCTCTTGGAACTATGCAGTTTTCCTTCCTAGGGCCTCATCCCCCAACTTTCATTGCTTTCTTGAGTTGCGTAATTTTGTTCCTCAGTGGGCACTGCACATTTTTTTTCCTCAGTCACGAGTGTGCAGAAAAAGTTCCTCATTCAAGCTTGATATGCACTATGCGTAGTCTTAGTGATCAAGATCTCTCCCTGGTAGTTGTAACTGCACAATTCTCAATCAATGAGCCCTTTTTCCTAGTCTGTCACTCGTCTCGTGCTCAGTTCATGGATAATAGTGCATCATCTTAGACTAGGGAGTTTTTTAGTTTGATGGCGTCCCGTCATGAATGAATTGCAAGAACATGTAATTAGAGGGTCATGGCAAGATGATAAATAAGGAGAAGAAGGAGGGAAGGATGCATAAAGACTCACTTGTAGATGAAATTATGAGTGGAACTATTAAAAGAAAGAAAAGGGACACAAGTTTTCAACCACCTTCCAAGACCAAAGATCATTGAAGACCTCACATCACCAAGCTATTCGGACGAGAAGAGAAAGCATATCCAAGAACTAATCTAGCACTCAGCAACAACAATGATTGTACATTACCACATCATCAAGATAGTCCATGTCAACAATGTCATATCAAGTCCTATCATGAGTTATCATATTCCATATCACTACTGTGGACCATGTGTATTGCAATCAAATGTATTTTAAAGTGGAAGTCCAAAGGACACACATGAATATGAATAGTCATGTAAGTTGAAAAAGTCATAGGAATTTGAATAGTCATGAGGGTAACCAAAGAGTCACAAAGGGAAAGCATCACCCCTTGGTTATATATAACCCCTCCTTGTATGAGCAAAGGACTTTTTCACCTTGGCTCCTCCTGCAAGGCATTAGAGAGATCAACTAGTTCTTCAAGGAGAAAGGAATGGATCCAATGTCCCACTACTATGTTGATTGTGTGTTATATTCTTTCCACGACTACCCTAGACACGGGGGGTCACTATCCCCTCCTTTATCTGGTTTCAGGAACAACAAGGGGGTATGCAAGGGGGTGATAGGCTCCCTGCACGGGGTCTGGGTAGTGCCCCAAGAAATTTTTTTTGGAACCTATATTGGGTGGGTGGACCTACCTATGGTTTTGTTCATGGATTTCACACATGGTTTGGGGCATGATGGTTTTCTTTCCATTGTATTTTTTAAATCTAGTCAACAAAGCTATGATTATGTTCTAATCCAGGGTTAATGGGTTGCGGTTTATGGATGCTTCGACATATAATTATTATATATATATATATATATATATTATATATATTATTATATTTATATAATTATATATATATATATATTATATATATATTTATAATATATATATATTGTAACATTGAAAGGAATATAATGAAAAATCAATAAGGTAGTCCCGATTTTGGGAGCCGGGGGAAATCTCTGTGTATATCTATTTTCTATTTTGTGCTCTCACCATTGTTTATTTTATGCTTTTAAGAATTCATTTTCAGGTAATTTATGTATGGGGTTAAAACCTACATATTGGGGCTAGCGATGTACAATGTAAATATGTGGCTTGGAACTTTTTCGTAATAAAAAAATCCTTTTAAGGAAAACACATTCTTCATGCATGGACTATGAATGTTTGTAAGACTATTCTGTGGATGTTTGTATTTAATGTTTTCTTTCACATGTACTAATATAGTTTAACTATTTCAATTTTTTTACTGCTTATCTTATTAAGAATGTGTTGTAATGGTTGTTATCATTGTCGCATCCTTGTGGACTATTTTGTGGGATACTAGACACATCATTCCTTTTTTGTTGGTTGTAACAATCGTCACATCTGCTGTGGACTATTCCGTTGCATATTAGACATGTATGTCCTTGTTTTTTGGTTGTAATGAATGTTTCATCCACTGTGGACTATTCCACTCGATGTTAGACAAGTCCTTCTGGTTCATGTGTGTCTCTTCCTAGGTGGCACTATGACCTCCCACTTAGAGGCTCACTTTACTCTCCCCCTTTTGCAGTAGAAGAACCTCGACACAGTTGCATTACACATGCACTAGGTACACTCCCCTTACTTTTCAAAGACACCATTGCATTGTAGATTTTTATTCTAGATTCAAACTGCATATTGTGATATGCTAAAACAATTGACTTGAATCTACTCTACTCATCAACGGAAACACAAACAGATCGATGAAATAACGAAGTAGAAAAGGAAGAATTTAAATCACACATAACACAATAATTTTCTCAGGAAAGCCTTAGCTAAAAACCACTCCTATCTATATATTTCATTAACTAGAAGTCATGAGAAGAAAATATAATGGTTGTTTAACCCGAACAATCTCTGCACAATTACAATATATCTCACTGCTTCACAAACCAGCTCGAGCCAATACTTAGTCAAATATGCTGCCTGCCAAGCCCCTAATTCCTTCCGCCGTTCCCTTGGCAATTAGCCCATATTTAATTGGGAAATTCCCCACTCATAATTGTGTAATTCATCCATAGGCTTTCCTCTGATTTCATGCATCATCAGTGTAATCTAGATGATTTTGAAAATGATAGTACACTATCCCTGAACTCTAATCTCAACTCGGTCTTCCTCTGAACTGACATGCATGAGTTATTTTTGAGTGAATTATCAATTATCTAATTGATCACTGCATGTGAATTAAATCCAAATTAATTCACTTGACCACTCACTAGTTCCTCCAATAATATGAACTAGTTTAACTAAATTTAACTCAGTTAAATTGAATTAACTAATTACAACTCAATAGGAAATCAAGCTGGGCCCCTAAAATTTAGGGATCACTCTACTGGACTCTAGATAGACTTCCAAATCGAATTCATCTAGCCAACTAAGCCAACTTAACTTAGTTAATTGCTACAAGCTGCTATGAGAATAGAATTACAATTTAATTTCCAATTTAGTTTAAGGACAAATTGAACTAGAATTTTCTTGTTGCTATTTTTAACACTCCATCTCAACAAGAAAGAGATTATATGCTACCCTGATCATGGCTCTGTGAAACTGAAATTTTTCATCTTGATAATGCCTTTGTCAAAATATCTGCATCCTACTCCTCTGTAGGAATGTACTCTAGCAACATGATTCTCCCCTGCACACAATCTCGTAGACGATGATACTGGATGTTAATATGCTTCGAATGATCATGAAAAAATAGATTCTCAAAGACTTTGATACAACTATGATTGTCACAGTAAATCATTGTTGGATCCATCTGCTGACCAAACAACCCAACAAGGATCTTCCTCATCAAAATAACCTCACAAGTTGCTTGACTAGTAGCCATGTACTCTACTTCTGTTGAACTAAGTGCAACTCATCTATGCTTCCTATTGTACCAAGAAACTATTAATGACCCAATATTGAAGATTCCATCTGATGTGCTCTTTTTGTCGGATTGAATCCCTACCCAATTTCCAGCTGTGAAGCCTTGAAACTATACTCCCTCTGTCTGTTTGTACCAAAGACCAAACTGAGTGGCGCCTCTTAGGTATCTCAACACATGCTTATCTTCCTTCCAATACATCTTGGTTGGCTTAACCATAGATTGACTAAGTTGATTAACTGCAAAACACATGTCCAGTTGTGTATTCACCAAATACATAAGTGAACCCACAAGCTGTCTATAAATAGTAGCCTCCACTTCTTCACCTAAAAACCTCCACTTCTTCACCTAAAGTAGCATCCTCCTTCCTCCAGTTACCATCTAGAGGATTCTCCATGGGTTTGCTACTCTCCATGTGGAAATTCTTCAGTATCTCGTTGGCATACTTTCCCTGAGAGACAAATAGTTCCTCGTCTCCTTGCTATACTTCCATACCAAGAAAGTAATGCATGAGTCCCAGGTCCTTCATCTCAAATTCTCTTGTAAGATTGTCTTTGTAAGAATTGATCAACTTCTCATCACCTATCAGAATCAAATCATTAACATATAATACAATAATAAAAAATCTACCTTCAACCATAATATCGTAAAGGTTCGCATCTGCTTCACTTTTGGTGAAGCCCAACCTGGTGAAATAGCTATCAATCTTGGTGTACCAAGCACGGGGTATTTGTTTTAGTTCATACAGAACTACCTGGAGTCTACACACATGCGACTCTCTGTTGAAGGTCTCAAATCATTCGATATTCTCAATATACACCTCTTCCTCAATCATGCAATTGAGGAATGCTACCTTTACATCCATCTTATGTATCTTCCATCTTACCTATGATGAGAGAGATAGAATAGATTTGATTCATGAGTACCTTGCTATGGGAGAAAAAGTATCATCATAATCAATTCCCTCCACCTAAGAGAACCCTTTGGCCACAAATATGGCCTTATGTTTCTCCACACTCGCATCTGTTTCTTAATTTACCTTGTAAAGCCATATGGAACTCACCACTGACTTGTCTACTGGTCTTGGGACAACCTCCCAAACATTGTTTCTGATAAAGGAGTCATATTCCTCCACTGTGGAATCAACCCACACTGGTTTCTTCACTTCTTCCTCGAATGAGGATGGCTCAATCTCTACACTCTCGCTCATCAGATCCATGTAGCTAATGTACCGCTTTGGTGACCTCCTCTACCTATGTTGTGACATGGGTGAGCCCACATTCTCTCTAGCATCATGAAATAACATGTTAGCCTCTTTGGTGTGCTTTCTCCCATCTCTTGAAGTCTCTACATGAGTGGGTGATTCCACTCTCTTCTCAACATGTGGCTGCTCCACATCATCCTGAAGTTCCTCCTTTGGAGCTAAAATCTCCTTAATTACATGTAACTGAAGCTCCCTCTCAAGGGAACATCTCATGGCCTTCTCTTCACCAACTTTACATCTCTACGAACCACTGTCATCTTGTTGGATGGCAGGTACACCCAATAGTTGTGAGGTGTATAAGCGTACCCCACAAATATGTCCAACTCAGCTTTTGGCTCTAGTTTTTTCCGTGCATCCTTGGTAACATGATAGTAGACTGATGAACTAAAGATCCTGAAGTATGCCACTGTTGGATATATTGAGAGGGGGGTGAATCAATATTTCTTTTCAATTGTTATTTTTACCAGCTAGATCACTTATAAATAGAACACAAAATGGACAATAAGAATAAATACTTTTATTAACCAGGAACAAGGACTTCAATCCTATACTTTATAGTAAATCAAGTACAATATAGTGTAGGGATCCAACCCTAGATGAAGACACCAATCTCCAATTCCCGCAGGCTTCAACCTGTATTTTCATTAGGGGAGTTTTGAGGTCTAAAATGGGCCTCCTAAGGAAATTATAAAATAATAGTGGAAATAATAAAATAAGATTAGATGACACCATCAAATTTTAGGGGGGGAAAGAGAAAAACTATTTTTTCAACTCATATTTTCAACTTATCTCACTATTGGTTTACTCAAATTTTGAGCGAAAACACTTCTTGGATGCATAATTTGATTCATCATCCAAGTATTTCCCATGTTGCATACCTTTTATGGACCCCACTACACAAAAAATGAGAAGTACATGAAAATTGTGATTGCTATCATGTTTTTTCATGTATTTCTCATTTTCTTGTAGCAGGGTCCATCGAAAGTATGCAACATTGGTACTCCTTGGATAAAGAATTAAATTTTTCATCCAATGAGTACTCCCGCTCAAAATTTGAGTAAAACCTTAGGGAGATTAGTTGAAAATATGAGTTGAAAAGGTAGTTTTATTATTTTTTAATCTTTTTTACTTTTTTACTCCAAAAATGGTGAATCATCCCCCATGGTTGACGTCATAATCTTGAATCCTATTGGTTCTTATAAATTTTATTTTGGTTGTACATTTTTCTAAGGAGGCCCATGTTAGACCTCAAAATTCTCCTAATGTGCCAAGCACCGGCTTGGACTTCCCAAGGCTCCAACCTTGTCACTTTGAGGCACCAACCTCTAGGGCTCCAACCCTATTTGAGGCACCAACCTCTAGGGCTCCAACCCTATCTTTGGTATAGGATCCAACCTAGTCTTCTTGAGGAATCCTATCCTCTAGGGCTCCAACTCTATCTCCCAAGGCACGAACCTTGTCTTTATGAGGCTCCAATCTCTAGGATTCCAACCCTTAGCTTCAATTCATCAAGATATGTTTGATGATTCTTCACGACATCGAATATCTTCTGCAACAAGCCCTAGCAATATCTTCGCCAACACTTCCTTTTCCAAATCACTTCATCAATCACAAGCTTGTATTCACATGAAGATGTCTCCACAACTCTTCATGGTACCCAAAATAAATATCCAAAGTCACCTCATGAGATCATTCAACCATGCGTCACAAGGTCAAGAATTAACTCCAAGATCTTCTACTACAAGGTCTCTTCAATAGGTCATCAAGAACGCTTTAAGATGTCTTCAATAAATATTTCAAAATATTCTCCAATAGTTAAGTTGCTTCAAAAAATATTCAAATTATTCTTCAAGGAGTTCTTCACTAAACTAATATAACAAAGTCTTCTAGATGGTCCTTTCAGGTTAGCTAAAAACTTCTCGACAAGATTTCTACATAGAATGTCCTTCAAAGATGTCTTCAATAATGTCTTGTCAACTACTCAAGGTTCTTTTTCAAGGGTTGATTCGGCTACTCTTCAAGGTGAATAAGAATTTTATAAGGGTCTGTCCAATTTTTTTTCCAAGTCTTATGTTTTTCAAGTATTCCCCCCTATTATAATGTTTCTCCAGGCCAACAATGCTCCAAGGATCCTCTTTCAAACAAGATCTTTTATGTTGTATTTTCAAAGCTTAAGATCTGTGGTAATGATGAAACTAATGCATTTGTTCTTCCTTTAATTCTGTGAATTGAATGTGTTCTTCCCTTGATGATCTTATTACATTGTTCTTGATTATGTGGTTGTGCTTTTGTTAAGACAATCCCATAGGTACCACTTTTAATTCTTGAAACTACTATAGGTCACCATCTCTAACAATGATGATGATGTCCTTACTAATTAATTCTTAAACGACCAGAAAAGAATATCTTCAGTACTATTTCTACTTCATTGCTTTAGATAATGAACCTGATATAGCCAATAACTTAATGTTGAGACAAGATAACTCAAAGATTTGAGATAGTCCTAGAATGCAATCCAAAATAGTCTGAAATCTGAGATAACCCTATGTAATGCTAGCTTCTACAGGAGGAAAGTCCAAGCTCTCCACACAAGAGCTGCCACAGGTAATTGGACTAATAGAACCCTGAAGTCCAAGCTAAGAAGAAACATGTCCACAGGACTGAGCTAAATGCCTCAGATCGTTGGTATAAAGTTCTTCAATGGGACTGCAATCTGTAAAAAAGATATGAGTTATGTCGTCTGACAAATCAACATAATATAATGCCGCAAACACAAGTGTATACTTCAAGTTTCAAGATGATTTTCCTTGTTCGAGATGTCCACTTGCTTGAGGTAACCTAATCACAAATAACATTCCTAAAAGATGATGCCAAATTCCTTCTCAACCTCCTTAATTATGTGCTCAATCTGTGAATTTCTATGAGCATTGAAAATTTTAGGGGCTAATATTCGCAAGTGGGCTAATTTTCCGTGGTTTTTCCAAAAAAAAGATTCATTAATTTCCATTTTTTTCTAAAAATGGTTTTCCCAAGTTTTATAGTATAAAATTATTTTACCTTAATTATCACCAAAATTATATAGATAATATATATAAAATCATTATAAATTTGAATATTTTTACGAATATATGACCAAATATTTTATAGTTTTCATATTAGCGACTAGTAAGATTCACAAAGCTTTCTAAACTTTAAGATAAATCTCCATCCTTAAAATTTTCCTTGTTTATGATCCTCACCAAATTTTTTGATGGGTAGAATGAGGAGTACGAACCTATATTAATACTAGTTTTGACTCATAGTGAAAGGACACATCTCTTCAAGGTAAGTCTGACTTGCATGAGTCAGCTCATGTTGACTTGCATTAAAAAATATTATTTTTCAACTTAAAAATTCATTTTCTCTTGAACAATAGGGAGTTTGGGGGCGTGTAATAGCTCGTTAGAAATAGGGAAAAATCCTCTACACTCCTATGCCAATCACATCCTTAAATAGGGTCATTTTACTACCAATACAATTATTTTTGTGATGCTGTCATTATTATTTTGTTTATGGCAGCCATTAGGATTTTAGTTTTAAGCATTCAATGTTTAGGGCTCCCTCTTTATAGAATTAGGCCATCAAGCTAATTAGGATTAGGGTTTATTTAAAGGTATCATGGGCATCAACAAGTCTAGGGTGCCTTTTCAATATGTCTTCATGGGCATCTTCATTTAAGGCTTCATTATCAATGATATAAGCCTTTTCATGGACATTAGGGCAAGGGCTTCTTCATTACGATTAGGGCTTCATTCATGTATGTGAAGGTCTTCTTCATAGGCTTAGGGTTCCATATACATAGGATTCCATTCATGTATCTTTCATCAATATGTTAGGGCTAAGGCATCTTCTAGAGTATTATGGAGATTAAATCATGCATCACCAATCTAGGGCACAAATGTATTTAGGGTTTTCTCATGTAGTCAAGGAAACATCATGGAAGGGTTTAAGGCATGTATCACAAGAATATTGTCCATGTCCAACAATGTCATGTTGACATCAATGAAGACCTAGACAACCAATCTCCCCCTTTGTCATTGATGGAAATATTCTTTCCCTTCAACATTCTCTCCCCCTTTGACATCAATGGCAACTAGGGTGCCCAAGTACTCCCCCTATCTAGTTGCTTCTTGATATGCTGCTCCCATCGTATTTTCTTCATCAATGATAGTTATCCATGATTGATATGATTCTCCCCCTGTCAAAGTGCTATTCCTTTTGGAAATGTGGTCTATGATAGATGTGTTTACATTTCTTTCGGTGATGAACCAACTCCCCCGTCTGCATAAACTCCTCTAGCTCATGAAACATTTCTTGCCTTGTGATCAAGTGGAGGACATCTTAAAAAATGGTCCATCATATGAGTAAATAATTATTTTCTTAAATGGAGTTACTCCTGAGAGATTATCTATCAAAAGATGATTGTCCATTTGTGACTCATCAAGGGCTCTAGATAACTTTTGCAAGAGTAGTAAAAAATCACAAGCTCCCCCTAACAATATGCATGGTCTCCTTTTTGGCAGAGTCTCATCATCAAATACTTGGAATATCATATTTGATAAAGATTTTTTCATCAAGTCAACAACATTTGTTGTCGGCTTGAGTGTTCAAGAGACGTTCTGATCCAATTTGCTTCCTTCTCAATAGTTGTGTAACTTTCTTTTCTAACTTGGTACTCAAGGTTTTATCTTGTTTAGGGACCCAAGTCAAGTTACAATCATGAGCCATATGTCCAATGTTATGACATTTGAAGCACTCCATCTTGTTCATGAATGAGGAATCACGACTTATTATTACATAGTTGGTTCTAGGGCGCTGACGTGGACCATTATATTTGTCCTTGTGGTATGCCCTACAATATTTTGCATGTGCCAAAAATTTGTACAAGAATAGCAATAACCAAAACATATAATTTGGTACATGGAGGATGGAGATTTCCTTGATGTACATCTAAATTCATTCTACCTTGAGATCCTTTGATACTATCCATTGCCTCTTTCATCTTTGACACCATCTGCATATCTTCTTGGAGGAGGTTTTCTTCAAATGTCATCTTGAATCTTCTCCTTGCTTTTGCTAGAAGTGGGGGCATCAATATTTCTTCCAAGCTTCTCCACATACTTTTTGTTTGAAGCGTTAGGGTTTGCATCATTTTTATTTGAGGGTTCACCTGCATATACAAGCCCTAATTTATCAAGAGGAGATATTTGATGGCTTAGGATGCCATCTAGAGTTTGAGAGCTCTTTAGACTCTTTTTCAGATGATCAAATTCTTTCTTTAGGAAATCAATTTCTTCTTTCATCATCTTGCATTCTTCATACTTCTTTGCTAGATGGTTCTCCATTTCTTCCTTCATTCTCATTGCTTCATATAATTGGGCCTTAAGTGAGGTGATTTATGATTTTAATTTGGTGATGTCTTCATCATTTTATTCTAATTGGCATATCATGGAATTTCTTTCCTTTTCTGCTTCATCGACCTGTCCTTCTATGAGGATCAAAACTTCCATCACCGTTTCAACTCCTTGTGCTTGTTTCTTTGCTTCTTCCAATTGAGATTTAAGGCAGGAAGCCTCCTCCTTATATTGAACAATTTTTATTAAGTTTGTTCTTCATATCTTTGTTCAAGATGGCTTGAAAAATTATCTTCCCTTTTCTTTTCTTTATCCAATTGATTTTTCATGGATATTACTTCTTCATGATGCCTTTTCTTGTTTTTATGAAATTCCTCCTTAAGCTTCGAAAGCTCCTTACGTCTTTTTGGTACTTGAAGTTTAATAGGTCAAATTAATTCCTTTTCATATCAAGGTCATGGTAACCATCTTGTGATTGCTTCTTGAGCTCCTCATTTTCCTTTTTCAAACTTCTTATCTCTTCTAGGGCAGCTACAATTTTTCCCTTGAGATCTTCTTCATCTTCTAGTTTCTCCTTGGTCTTGATGTCTTCACTCTTGTTTTTAGCTTCCCTTATGGGATCAGAGTTTCCTTCTTTCTTTTCATCATCTTCATGAATACAGGTCATGGTCAATGCTCCTTTTGAGTGAAGATCTTAAAGGTTGTTCCACATGCCTTTTGCCGATGAACATTTCTCCACTTTAGCCTTTATAGGATTTAGTAGCCCACTCATGATTGCTTTTATCACTCTTACATTATATTCCATGGATTCTTGTTCCATATTGCTTTCAGTAATCATCGATTCCCAAACTTCAAAATATTGAGCCATTAAGAAATTATTAATTCTTTCCTTACATATATCAAAGTCTCCATTGAACAATGGAGCTTTCCCAATTTGATTATCTTCTACTTTCATGGTTGAAGAAGAGAGATACTTAGTAGGATTGGAGGATTTCTTCCTTGGATTTGCCATTTGTGTTCTAAGGATATACATTCAAATTGTTAGGCTTTGAGTGAAGGCACTGAATTTGATACAAATTGTTTTAAATACTAAGAGGGGGGTGAATCAATATTTCTTTTCAATTGTTATTTTTACTAGTTAGATCACTTATAATTAGAACACAAAATTAAAAATAAGAATAAATACTTTTATTAATCAGCAATAATGAGGACTTCAATCCTCTTATTCACAATAAATCAAGTACAATATAGTGTAGGGCTCCAACCCTAGATTAAGACACCAATCTCCAATCTCCTAGGCTCCAACCTGTATTTTTTCCAAGCATCGACTTGGACTTTCCAAGGCTCCATCCTTGTCACTTTGAGGCACCAATCTCTAGGGATCCAACCCTATCTGTGGTATAGGCTCCAACCTCGTCTTCTTGAGGACTCCTATCATCTAGGGATCCAACCCTATCTCCCAAGGAACCAACCTTGTCTCTATGAGGCTCCAACCTCTAGGGCTCCAACACTTAGCTTCAATTCATCAAGATAAGTTTGATGATTCTTCATGACTCCCAATATCTTCCTTAAGGAGACCTAACAATATCTTCGCCAAAACTACCTTCTCCAAATCACGTCAACAATGACAAACTTATCTTCACATAAAGGTGTCTCCACATCTCTTCATGGTACCGAAAAAAATCTCCAAAGTCACCTCATGAGGGCCTTCAACCGTGCATCACAAGCTCAAAAATTAAGACCAAGATCTACTACTACAAGTTCCCTTCAATAGGTTCCCAATAATGCTTCAAGATGTCTTCAATAACCATTTCAAAATATTCCCCAATGGTTAAGTTGATTCAACAACTATTCAAACTATGCTTCAAGGAGGTATTCACTAAACTGCCCCAAGAAATCTTCAAGATAACAAAGTATTCTAGATGATCCTTCAAGATCAGCTAAAAATTTCTCAAGAAGATGTCTACATACAATGTCCTTCAAAGGTGTCTTCAATAATGTCTTGTCATCTACTCAAGGGTCTTCTTCAAGGGCTTACTTAGTTACTCTTCAAGGTCAATAATAAGTTTACAAGGGTCTATCTAAAAACTTTTCCAAGTCTTATGTTCTTAAAGTATTCCCTCTTATTCTAATGCCACTCTAGGCCATGCTCCAAAGATGTTCTTTCAAACAAGATATTTTATGTTGTATTTTCAAAGCTTAAGATTTGTGCTAAGGATGAAATTGATGCATATTTTCTTCCTTTACTTTTGTGAACTAAATGTGTTCTTCCCCTGATGATGTGATTACAATGTTCTTGATTATGTGGTTGTGCTTTGGTCAAGACACTCCTATAGGTACCACTTTTACTTCCTGAAACTGTTGTAGGTCACCTTTTCTAACAGTGATGACGTTGTCCTTCCTAGTTTCTTCTTAAATGACCAGAAAATAATATCTTCAGTACTCCTTTTACTTTTTTTTTTCTTTAGATAATGAACCTAGTATAGCCAATAGGTTAATATTGAGACAATATAACTCACAGATCCGAGATAGTCCTAGATTGCCATCCAAAATAGTATGCAATTTGAGACAACCCTCTGTAATGCTAACTTTTATAGGAGGCAAGTCTGAGCTCTCGACATAGAAGTTGCCACAGGCAATTGAACTAATAGCACCCTGAAGTCCAAGCTAAGGAGAAACATGTCCACAAGATTGAGCTAAAAGCCTCATATCTTTAGTTTGAAGTTCTTCAATGGGAATGGAATCTGCAACAAAGGTTTGAGTTCTATCCTCCAACAAATGAGCACAACACAAAACTGTAAACATAGGTGTATACTTCAAGTTTCAAGATGATTGCCCTTGTCCAGGCTTTCCACTAGCCTGAGGTAACCCAATCAAAAATATTTAGCCCAAAACATGATACCAAAGTCCTTCTCTACCTCCTTAATTTCGTGCTCAATCTCTGAATTTTTGTGATCCTCACCAAAATTTTTGATGGGTAGAATGAGAAGTACAAACTTATATTGATATTAGTTTTTACTCATAGTGAAAGGACACATCTCTTGGAGGTAAGGCCGACTTGCATGAGTTGGCTCATGTGAGCTTGCATTAAAAAATATTATTTTTCAACTTAAAAATTCATTTTGTCTTTAATGGTAGGGATTTTTGGGGAGTGTAATAGCTCGTTATAAAGAGGAAAAAATACTCTATACTCGTATGCAATCCTCTTCCTTAAATACGGTCATTTTACCACTAATAACATTGTTTTTTTGATACTGTCATTATTAATTTATTTATGGCAAACATTAGGATTTTAGTTTTAGGAATTCAATGTTTAGATCTCCTTCATTATAGAATTAAGCTCCCAAGCTGATTAGGATTAGGGATTCTTTAAAGGTATCATGGGCATCAACAAGACTAGGGTGTCATTTCAATATGTCTTCATGGGAGTCTTCATTTAAGGCTTCATTATCAGTGATCTAAGGCTTTCCATGGATATTAGGTCAATGGATTCTTCATTAGGATTAGGACTTCATTCATGCATGTGAAGGTCGTCTTCATAGGCTTAGGGTTCCATACACATAAGATTCCTTTCATATATTTTAAGGGCATCATAAGTATTAGGACTTACATCAATGTGTTAGGGCTAAGGCATCTTCTAGAGTATTATGGGTATTTAGATCATGCATCACCAATCTAGGGCATAAATGTACTTATGGTTATGTCATGTTGTTAGGGAAACATCATGAAATGTTTTAAGGCATGTATCACAAGAATATTTTCCATCTCCAACAATGCCATATTGACATCAATGACAACCTTGACCAACATCCACATCTAGTTTCTTACCTCAAAAATATTCTTTTGGTGTACTCATCGTGAGAATATGATGAGGATTTTGTTCTACAAATACACATCTATGTTGCATGCTTCAACCCACAAGTGCAATGGTAGGCCCTCATCATGTAACATCACCCATGATGCTCCCACAATAATTTTGTTCTTCTTTTCAGCCACCCCATTCCGTTGTGGGTTATGAGGAGCTATCAACTCCCATCAAATTCCTTATGAAGCACAAAAGTTCTTGAATTATTTTGACACATATTCTACACTGTTATCACTTATGAGAGATTTAACTTTCCTGCTAGTATCTTTCTTGAAAAGTGCTTTAAATTCACAAAATTTTGAACGTCTGATCTTTCTTCTGCATGAAGAAAATCCAAAAATTACGAGAAAAATGATAAAAAAATATTACATAATACATGTGCTTGGCTATGGTGGCTATCGAGAACGATCCACACACATCTAAGTGAACTTGATTAATGATTGCTTGTGCTTGACTATCTCTGTTAGGAAAGGAACCTTTGGTGTAATTTCCCAATGTACACCCTTTTCATGTGTCTCTATTCTCTAATTTATTCTTGGGAATTCCTATAGAAAGTTGCTTCATGATATTCAAAGCTATGTAGTGCAAGTGACCAAATATTCTATGCCACAACTCACTGATGTCTCAAATTTGTACCTTCTATACTTTAGTATTCAAAGTAGCACAACCTTCTACCTCTAATTTGTAGAGGTTATTTACTTGAACTCCAATTCGCTTCACCTGTCTTGTGGTTATGCGACGAAGGAAATCCTTTCCCTTACTAAATATCACATCATAGCTTCGATCCTCCAACATGGAAATAGAAACCAAGTTCTTCTTCATACTCAGAACATACATGACATCCCTCAATTTGAAGGGAGAACCAAACTCCCTCTAAAATCTAATCGTACTAATTTTGGTCGCACTATGCCTCCCATTATCTTCCATCTCGATGTGCATCTGGAGGTCCTTCTCCTCCAAGTTACTAAAGATATCTTTTCTACTAGTCATATGGAATGAGGCTCCACTATCCATGTACCACACACTACCCATCACTAATGACACCATGCAAGCGATGAGGGTGAAACGCAATTCGAAATGTAAAGTAATAACTTCACCCGCCACTCCTCTGGAGGGCTTCTTACCAACCTTCTTATGTGGACACTTTGTAGCATAGTGTCCTAGTTCATGGCAGTGAAAACATTTAATTTTTGGCATGTCCTTCTTATTGCCACCCTGAATGGAATTTGATTTGGAATGGGATGAATTCCCCTTCCATTTCATTGCCTTTCTAGCTAAGGCACAATTCTCCTCATCATCATGCTTTCATGACCATATCTCGTGTTCTGCCAAATCTCTTCTTGTACCAAGTCAGACCACAATCACTCCCACTCTGGTAGTTTCTCCCTTCCATTAGCTGAGTTGTGGTAGTTGTGCTAGCTCTTGGAAAGTCCAAAAGTGCTAGGTTCAACAAATTGCCTTTTATAACAACAAACCTGATACTTCTAATCTCATCCTGACATTGGGTGAAATCGATTAATTACTTCAAAATTGAGTTTCCCTTCTCCATCTTGATCTTTCCGAGTTTTTCCTTCAGTGCCAATTTCTTGTGGTCATTAAATTTTTGAAATAGGTTCGTTATTTCCTTCCACATTGCAAATGTAGTTTCCTTACCATGGAGATTTGAGACAATATGATCTCGAACTCCTTCTAGGATAATTCTTCTCACCTTTGCCACACACTTTCTCCATTCTGCCAGATCTTTAGCATCAGATGTTGAAGGCTTCAGGATATCATGATCTATGAATTCCTTCAGTTCGTTATCTTCCAACACTGCCTCCATCATGTCCTTCCAAGATATGTAATTTGAGCTGCCCTCAAGGGAATACTCAAGTCTCAAACCATAGAATGACATTTTGCTAGATCTGAAGTATGAAACTGCAAATTCGATTTCACCTGCATAATAAACTCATATTCTCCTCTTCTATAGTGATTTCAGCTTTGATACCATGTAGACGTTTATTGTAGATTCAAACTACAGATTGTGATATGCTAAAACAATTGACTTGAATCTACTCTACTCATTAGCGAAAACAAAAATGGATCAATGAAATCATGAAGTAGAAAAGGAAGAATTTCAATCACACATGTCACAATAATTTTCTAGGGAAAGCCTCAACTAAAAGCCCTTGCTATCTATATATTGCATTAACGAGAAGATCCGAGAATAAAATACAATGCTTGTTCAACTAGAACAATATTTGAATAAGTACAATCAATCTCACTACTTCACAAACCAGCGCAAACCAATACTTAACCAAATTTGGTGCCTACCAAGACCCTACTTCCATGTGTTGTTCCCTTGGGAATTAACCCATATTTAATTGGGAAATCCCCTACTCATAAATGCACAATCCATCCATAGGCCTTCCTCTGATTGCATGCATCGTCGGTTTAATTTAGATGATTTTACAACTGATAGTACGTTGCCCCTGAACTCTAATCTCAACTGGGTCTTCCTTTGAACTAAAATGCATGAGTTTTTTTGAGTGAATTATTAGTTATATGATTGATCATTGCATTTGAATTAATTCCAATTTAATTCACTTGACCACTCACTAGTTCCTCTAATAGTTAGAACCAGTTTAACTAAATTTAACTCAGTTAAACTGAATTAAATAATTACAACTCAATAAGAACTCAACCTAGGCCCCTAAAAGTTAGGGATCACTCTACATGAATCTAGATAGACTTTCAAATCGAATTTACAGATCCAACTAAGTCAACTTAACTTAGCTAACTGCTACAAGCTACTATGAGAATAGAATTACAATTTAATTCCCAATTTAACTCAAGGACAAACCAAATTAAGATTTTCTTGTTTCTATTTTAACATGCATCACTCTCTTGTGATTATATCTAGAGCCAAGGAAAATATTTAAGGATTTGGCAACTGAGCCTTATAACAGATGGGACTCCTACACCAAATGATGTGAGGTCTGATTGGGACATTATATCGGGGAGATCCCCTAAATTTTGGTGGGTCCAACACCGTCAACAAGACCCTTTCAGGCATTTGTATCAAGATTTTTTTTTTTTTTTTTTTTTTTTTGTATTTGGAAGTGTCTAGAAGGCTCCCAAGACCAAGTTAGTTGGCTAGGAAGAAGTCGTCCTTGTGAGGGCTATTCAGTTCCTAAGAAAGGCTATATAAAGGGAAGCTTCGACCTCATTTAGAGACATAACAAGCAAGCATATTTTGGGTTCGATCTACATTTAAATGAGGCATGTGAAGGTCTTAAAATGGATAGAAGAGAATAGAAAAGAAGGATACAAGCCTTATTCTATTCGAAAGCATTTATTATCTCTGTAGAAACTCACACGTGTGAGAGGCATAGGGTTTCTCGGCATGCAACATGTCTAAAAACTTTAGGAAAGTGTTGTAGACCTTTTTTGTGAAACATGAAGGCTAGAGGAACAATGTTGTAAGGAGATTCTGCTTCATTATTTTTGGATACCTTGTCTTGCAGTGAATAAGGAGAAAGGTTGGTTGGCTTGGTTCTTGGTGGCAACATTGGTCTAGGATTTGGTCTTGGAAGTCTCCTTTGAAGTAATTCTATAAGAAGAGAAGTTCCTTCTAGGTTTTCCCCTTGGAGGGGCTTTTCCCTTGCTTAGATCCTATATCTTGTATTCATCTTTGTTGATTATGATCTTCATTATTTAACATTTATTTAATGATAATAACATAAGCATAATAATGAAGAAAAACATAATGTCAAAAATAATTGTCATGTAAGGAAAAGTTAATTAAATGTTGCCTTAATCGATATTTCCAACACTATCAAGTCAAACTTCACATATAGTAATCATGTAGAATGTATCCTCTCATGTAGAGAAATGATGTGAGATCAATTGTGGAATTAAGAGAAAGGCAGGTACGAAGTTGTTAAGCTAGCTTGATGTAAGATCGAAAAAGTTGAGACTTTGATTAAGGGGGGAAAGTGACATAGATTAATCTTATAAGCTTCAAATAATTTCTAAAGGTGAGGACCAAGTAATGAAGAGAGAGTTTAAGTTGATGAATCATGTCACTGAAAAGGATTCCTAGAAACTAACAAGTATAGTGTATAGTACTAATGTATTTATGTAGATGGATTCGATTGTATATGGACATCAAATTAATTATTTGTGGGAAGTATCAAAATCCAAGAAGGAAAAATAAGATGACTCCATGAAAAATGAAGGTTGTAGCAACAAAGAAAAAACATATGCAACACCAAACAAAATGATGAAATAATTTTATAATAGTGATAACTATGTTATAGCAAAGAACAAAGAGAATGATGCAGTAGTAAAAATGATCACCACTGATGAAAGAAGATGATGACAAAGAGAATAATGCAGTACCATGCGAAAATGAAAGTGAAAAATGAAGACACAAATAAGAAATAAAAATGAAAAACATGCAAGGGACAAAGAAAGAAAGAATAAAGGAAAGAATAATAGTATTGTAGATGTATATGAACGTAGATGCACATGAAAACAACATCCCTATAAGGAAAACGTAGATGCAGATAAAAAACCCCTAAAAAGTTTAATGGTCTTAATTAATTTGAATTGAATGTGAAGTTTTTTTAGTTGAGGGTAAGCCAAAGAAAAAACCCATAGGTATAATGGTTATGCGTCAAACATAGAAAACCCATGATGATGATTGTTTATGGTGTAGGGCGAGTGAAGTATTTTATGACTTTGTAGTTACATAAAAAAAAAGGGTAGTGAGCATGGAAGACAAAGATGAAGAATATGTATTTAGGTCAAAAGCACTCTTAAGGGGGAGCATGTTGAAGTAGCATGTTGAAGTAACACCTAATTGTGATCCAAGTTTGTTAGAGATAAATTGTAGGGATGTATTATTATGTGATTAGTTAAAACATAATAACTAAGTTGAAATAAATGTTATGATCGCCTACAATTATAGTTATATAAGAGGCTTCTTGTACACTAAATGTAGCGTAAGGGATGCTATAATCTAATAGAATTTTCCCTTCCAAATTTTACTCCGTGTTCTTGCTTCTTATTCTTTGTGTCTATTTATACGTGTGTTTGTTTCAACCTATTAAAACTAACATAATATAGGATGGTTTCAAGCCTTTAAAATATTGCTTCATTAAAAATGGGTAGAATTCATAATTTTTTCTATTCTAAGTTTTTAAAATTTATTTGAATTAAAAAATTAATATTTTTTTTCTCAATTTCTATATTATAAATCAAAATATTTGAAATATAATTTTTAATTAAATTGCTAAAACAATATTAAATAGTAATCATAAAAGAAATAATGGTTAAATGGATATGATTCATGGATAAATAATTGTTTTTTTTTAATTAATAAAATATAAATGATCTCATATAATAATTATGGAAACCAATTAATGTGAAGGATTCATTGGTGTTATAAATTATAGTCATATGATTTGAATGTTAAGAGATAAATGTTATTTTAAACTTATTATTCCCTCTCAAAGGCAATAGGGATTATAGTAATCAACGGGACTTTTTAATAGTGCCTGCACATAAATTAAGACATAAATTAATACCTTAAACTTAAAGTTTGAAGCCAGATAATTTTTCTCCATATTAATAAAGAGTGACAACACTTTTTGTTGGTTAATGAAAGACTTTGAGATATTATTTGGCCTCATCCTAAGGCAAAGAGATACATACTTTAGAAAAATCTCTTCCTAAGGCAAAGAGAGGCATACTTTAGAAAAATATTATGTTAGAAAAGCATATTGTCAATTTTGTTTTCCATCATTGAGTAATGTACTAACATTTGTTTGCTAACATTAAATATTTGTTTATAAAGACTAAAACTAACAAACTTTGTAATCCATTTTCTCCTTAGTGACTTTTTTGCCACCTATACAACCATGCAAATGTCAGTTAGTGTTGTGGTCTTTTTTGCACCGCCATCCACTGTCGGGTGTAAAAATTTATTTAAAAGATAAATTTGCAGAGTGGACTCTATGCATCCTCATCTTGCATATAAAAATATATGACAGGTCCCTTGAAGATGAGATAGGGTACAAGAAGACCATATATACCATAGATAGCCAAGTTCTTCCTCCCCATCTCTTCAATATATTTATTATTTTTCACCTCCATTCTTCCTGCCATTGCTACGAGCCCTAGGATCGAACAATAATACTATTTATAAAATGCTTTCTTGCATTTTCCCAAATCATTTGAAATCCCAATGTTGGTACTTCATTTCTATTTTATAATGCCCTCTCTAAAAACCCAAGCCTCTCGGGCTGCAGATTCACACCATCTTTGCACCGTCATCAATGCAATCCATTGATCCAATGTCAAGCATTCTTATGATGCAAAATTGGATGTCAGGGATAGTCTGAGGGATACTTTGTAGTTGTGAATTATTACTCTAATGGATACTTTGTAGTCCTGAATGTTGTTCACACATCAATGCTATATTCTTATTTTGTTTTTTTCCATACAAAATCCTCCTTGGTAACATTTATAGTCGACCATGCTTCAGAAGAGTGCTAAGGTATATCAGTTTATGATTCTAGTTGTTTATTGTTATTTCTTTCCATTTTAATAAGAATTATATGGACTAGACTAGTGGTCATATTTAATTGGATAATATTGTCAATTTCAGGTAATAGAATACAAATATGGAAGATGAGTGTGAAAATCCCTATGTCAAGGTGGTTTATGTAGGTGAGTTTATGATTATCTTTGAGTTTGTTGAACAAAAAGTTTTAAGTTAGTATAACATGGACTAAGGGGTAGTATATCTCCTTTCCTCAATCTTCACAAATGATTGGGCTTACTAGCTAGGACCTTCCATTCCCATAGCTAGGTTTATTTTGTCTGGTCTTTCTAGCAACCAACAGCGGGGCAAGGTATGGGGTCGACATTTGAAGCCTAAAGCCTGGAGAAATGTCCTGACTTAGATTCTCAAGTCAAAGGCCCCATCTAGGAAAGCCTAAGTAGAATCCCTAAATTTATAATCACGCATGCCCTCTTCTGCAATTTGAGTACATTCCTCTTCCATTTGGTTATACTAGAGTTATAGGTAATAAGGTGTTAAGATACATTGTTACTACAAAATTTATGGATAATGTCCCCTCTCGTCTCTTCCAAGAGAGATGGTGGCTAATTCTTTATACATAGCCTCCAAACCAAGCCCTGAAAGGGATGAGATGATGTTGACACGCAATATTTTTTGGACACGAGGAATGGGAGACTCCCTATAAACCTCCACATGCTTTCTATTACCATGTTCTCTAGTACTGCAAAGGGGACAATTAAGAATAAGGATCTCAATTTGGCACTATAGAGTTGGCCAAAACAGAGTCGGTATTAGAGGTTAACAAAGCGATACAGATCCCGTAGGGCCTCAGACCCATAAAGAAAAAGAAAGAAAGGAGACAAAATAACAAACCAAAACTGAGACAGACAAGAAAGACAGTAAGAAATACCACTTGTACTTCCATAATAAATCCTCGTTCATCTTCAAATATTTTATTTTGCACTCACTTTATATGAAAGTCGAAGAGATGAGAACCTCCCTTACTTGTGCATATCTAAATATATTAAGACATTGTAAAGGTAAGATCCAACCTTGCTGGGTATCTCACCCAACATACCATTTAGTACTTTCTGAGCTATGTATGGACATATGAGAGTGAACCATCTTGCTACAATGTATTTCTTGTAGCAGCTGGATAGTTCCTCAACCCATCATCTAGGCAAAGTTTAGGGTGCCATTTTCAGAATATACCTTTCTTGCATATAGTTTGGACTCTTGGGGATTGTAGGCCAAGAGGATTCCTCATGCCACAATGGATATAAAAGGGATTGGTGTAATGGGAAGAAAAATGTAGAAGGAAAAACCACAAGAACTCCCCCATTATTAAGCAAGTAACCCTATCTTCCCCAAGGACATGTTACGCTTAGGCTTAAATTGAGCTTAGAGGGGCACGTGGGTCGCATGCAAGCCCCACATGCTCATGAAAGTGTTATTCACCTTTTTTTTAAATATAATTTTTAATTATTACATATTTTTCATATGTTTATTGTTGTATTTTAAACAAATAAATGATATATTATATATATATATATATATAATTATATATATATATATATATATATAATAATATATATCTATATAATATATATATATATAATTAGTTTTATATTAATTATGATGTCTTTCTTAATGCTGCATATGAATTTTGATGTTGCATATGAATCGTGTGATGTCTTTCTTGATGTGTTTGGATGATTATCGATATGTCAATATGATGGAGTTGGGATTCCTTCTTCTGTAAGTTTTTCCTTTGTGTATATTTATCACATTAATTACTTACAAAAGGAGAAGAGTTTTACTTTGCGATGGGAATTTTAAAGTGATGCTTTGGAGCTATATGGTCTTGCAAGGTGTATATGTTGATAATAGTTCAGTTATTTACTGCCCTAGCTTTGGGTGTGACCCCAAACTGCCTTATGCTCCTTATTCTCTAGCTATGGTTCCTAGTCCTTTGTGGTGTTTCTCATTGCAGGTATGGAATTTTCTCTCATGGAGTTCTCTACATGGTTTTTGTGAGCATTCCAATCGGTGTACAAAATGTGGATTATACTACCATTATATTAATTGTCCAGAATAAAACCTCAAGAGTCAAAATAAATTTTCCAAGAAAGTAGCAAGGCTATACCCTGTCAACAATTTGAAATCATTAGACAAAACATAAGATATAAGTGACCATTTTCATCCCATTTATGTGATGTCATACGTATTTCTTGTGAAACAATTGAATGTCATTACCAATGGTTGATTTTGTTTACTAAAATATTATGTGAATAATGGTCATGTAGGTTTTAAAGATAATGAGTTTGCAAAAGTAAAACAAAGCTATGTGTTAGATTTTGCTAATAGAATCCTGAAAGTCCAAAAGTGCTCTGAAATTAAAAGAGTATTCATCTTTTGGAGTTCAAGAACTTTTGAGTCTAGCCAAGGTCCTTCTAATTCGGTTCTAAAATTAATTATAAAAACTTTGTTCTTTTGCCTCTCCTACACTTTTCACAGGTAATAATGGATGGTTTTCTATCATCACTTATTCATGTTTTTCTGTTAATTGAATTAAAGATTCAACATTTCATGCATTGTCCTATATATTTTCTAGCTGAAAAATGCTTTGTAAATATTAGGGTTCTGTGGCTACCATAAGGGTTATAAAAATGGGGTAATATTTTGAAATTATTGATAGGAGACCATAGATACATTTTTCTGTAGTGTAATCTTATATTTGATGTTGGTGGTTGTTCATGGATACCGAGTCATTTTCCTGAACTTAGGGAGCTTGCATTAGAGTGTACTTAATCATTAGACTTGAATGAATTATTATTGAACATGCATGTTCCTCACATTCTTACATCTCAGTCCCTCTGTTTGACATTGTTGGTAAGTATCAAAATTTTTTCTCAACATATTGGTTTGATGTTATGTCATAAGTTCATCTTTGTTATAGTTAAATGCCATTATTCTTGATTATGCTTGCAAATGAATTCTACAAGTCCAGATGGTGTAAAGTACATTATAGATCATGCTGATATATTTGTTGTATTTTTTGTTCAAGAAGCATTGAAAATTGTAATTAATTGCTTTGATGAATAAGAACCTAAATACAAAAATATTGTTGACCGATCATGGAACAATTCAATGGAGCTACTTTTTAGTGGTTGATTTTAGTTGACTTCCTGATACCTTCTAATTTTGTACAATTATATGTTTTTTTATTTCATATATACTAGCTTATTCAAAAACTAGATTCCTGATTTATGAGCGAACACTGCAGTGTAATCAATATCCAATATTTCATCGTGAGAGATAATTCTTATTATAGTAGGCTCTTCACCTTGCAAATGTTAATCCACAAAGAACTGTATGAGACTAAATATTTGGTGGACATTTTCTTTTAGTTGTATCATTTTTTTGAAATTGTTAAAATAAGTCAAACATGAATGGTTGGATTCGATCTATCTCCTAAGTGAGTATGGACACATACCAGTGGGTTGGGAAGTCATGGCAACAAAAATGCCATATAGTAATTTGAATTTTCACCCAGAAGAAGGCCACACATGGTGAGCCTTAGAGGACCTTAACTAAACCCATCATATATCAAATACCCCCATTCCGTGGTGAGAGTAGTCTTAGGTCTTTCTTTCCCAACCATCTTGAATCACTGATATCTAGAGAACCCTTGGACATGTGTTTAGGGGAGAACCCAATAATTCTAAGTAGCCTTGGATGTTATTAGAGTAAATTCAATGCTAAAATACTGGAAAAGATAGATTGATGGTTATTTACTAGCTTGCCTTCCCAAAAGGTCTATCCCTCTTCCACCCTTTTTATTTTTCTTCTAGCATGAATGGCTATCATTTCCAGTTCTCTAGAGGATGAAAAAGTGAATTTGACCTTGATGAAGGGACTTATGCCCATTCTAACAAGTCTCAATCCTTCAAGTTATTTCTCCTTTAACTCTAGGTATAATATTTCTCTCTTGAATAGATTGAAGTAACACTTCTCTTAATATAATTATTACTAAGTCTTTTCACTCTAACTGGAGGTTTTTCCTTGTTAAAGATGCAATCATTTAAGGAGATTTAAACCTTCTAGAATAGAAATATTGGTTATTCTCTCTATCATGAATTGAATGTTGTGTTATATATTGTTGGTGTCCTTGTGTCATTCATGTTCTCATTTCAATAAGAAATAATACCACACCTCCTCACTATATTTACATAAAAGTTACAGTTGTAAAGTTCAGATGTTTAATCTATTCCAATAATACAAGTCTAGGCACTAAATTCCCCATGAATAATATCTTGAGAGATTTTCCGTAATTAAGAGTTTGTTATTTCCCAATAACCTAAATAAGAAAATTTACTTTTGGAAATGAGAGCTTCAACAATTTCAGCATCATATTGTAAGAATAAATCTTGATTATATTCTCCAATTTCCATGGAATGGCATGCCCCTTTTTCATTGAATATGATTCATTTAAACTTTTTCCAAAGAAGATGGTCTTCCAAATTTGCATGAATTTGTTTAGGCTTCATTAGTGCTAAGATTATACCTTTATATTATACATGTAAACCTTGTTGGAAAACTAGGTTTTCCATTTGACCCAACAGGAAAAACTCCTCCTTACCTGATGAATAACTCAACTAAAGTATAAATATTTTTCAAGGATAGCCATTGCTTATATTTTGAAGGTAATCTCTTTCTTTCAGTGCCTTTCCAAAATATTTTCTTCCTAAATTCATATTTGACATCTCTGTAGGGTGATTCCTTTATTATTAATTGTTTTAGATTCAAAAGTCAAAAATAAATATAGTTTGGTGATTCCATGGTTCTTTATAATTTTGGGACAAACCACCCTAAAATAAAATGGTTTCTTCAATAGAAATACTAGATAAATTTTGTGCTATTAACTTTTAAAACTTTTATAGGATTGATCAAGTAGTTATACAACAATTATTTGTATATAACATGAATTTGAATGCATTGTAACTGATTCATTTAGAATTTATATTTATTGGAGTTTGTAACTTTGGCATCTTAGCTGAGCGTGATGCATACAATGAATGGAAATATAGTAGGTTCCATCTTTTGCATCTTACTGACTATGACAAGATAAGTTTTATTGATGCAGACTGACTTATCCTCAGGAACATAGATTTTCTTTTTGTTATGCCAAAGATAACAACAAATGGAAATAATGCAACACTCTCCAACTAAAGTGTAATGTTAATACAACCATCAAATTGTACCTTCCAGTAGCTCATGGATCATATCAATGACATAGATTCATATAATGGGGGTGACCAAGGATTCTTGAATGAAATAGTTACATGGTGGCATCACATTCCAAAACACATGAAATTTTTGAAACACTTATGGTCAAGTGATGTAGAAGAGAAGGAGCCTAAAACCTATCTCTTTGGGGTTGATCCTCCAATATTGTATGTTCTGCATTACTTAGGAAATAAAATGTGGCTCTAATTTTGATATTACGATTGCAATTGGAATTTTGGCCTTCTCTAAGACTTTGCTAGTGATGTTTCCCATGATCAATGGTGGAAAGTGCATGATTCCTATGCCTAAGAACCTACAAAAGTTTTTATTGCTCTGTTAAAAAATAAGTATTCTTTAGAATGGGATAGAGGACAAGATGAAGCATCAAAACTCCCTGATGAGCATTGGAAATGAAACATTATAGATCGACATCTAAATAAATGTAATGAAAGTTTCTACTATTAGGAGAGAATGTTATGGCATTGGGGTGAAGCAAACTATACAAAAAATGTCCCTACTCAAACCCTTGTTGAAACAATTTCATTGTAACCATATGTTTGTTGAAATTCTCTTAAGTACCTAAACAAATCATTCATTCCAAATAATTTTGACGTTCTCTCCAATAAGCTACAAAGCACCCATGCATATTGAGCACATTGTACACAAAACATGAGTGTAAAATTAAAATTCTTTGAGTCATTATTATAAATCTATTTTCTTAATGTTGATTTATAGCGGTTGTAGTTGGTTGGACATTGATAGTGTGTGATCTACAAGATATGAAATTAGAAGCAACAAAACTATGATACTTTGACATACATTTATAGAAGCTAAGTCTATCATCGTTACCATAGTCATAGAGCTATGAAAAGAAGTCGACGAACCTAATACTGATTAAAGTCTTCTAATAGATCGATGGAATTAAATGGTTGATGTTTCTTATATTAGGAGCTAACAAACTAGATTTGCTATATCTTAGCTTGCCTATGCAGTATTTCTACTTGTCAATGCCTTTTTGCAAGCCCCTCAAAAGTGGCCAGAGAGCAATCTCTTTACATTGAAAATGCTAATCCATAAAGAACAGTATGAGACTAAAGCTTTGGTGGCCATTTTCCTTGATTTATGTCATTCTTTTGCAATTATGATGGATCATGTAAATGTTACATGACTAATAAATGTATATATACATCAATATTGACACAAGCTAGTGAAGAAGAATAGTTATTAGAGACCTCCAACTTTAAAACTATCCTTATCTTTTATGATAATAGTCATTGCGACTTAAATCTCGAGAGTCAAAGCTAATCTGTATTAGAATTGAGTGACTTGGTGGTTTAACATTAATATCCATTACAACAAAGTTTACCTCACCAATATGGTTTTCGAGGTTTATTAAGAGTGCATATGAACTTTGTTGGAATTCTGAGTTGGTGTTTTTAATCGATTCTTGATCTTCATTGACAACCCTTATGGTTCTCAACCCTACAGTGCAAGGTGAGAAATAATTTGGTAGGAGGAATATATCTTTTACTTTCTTGCCATTTCAGAAGTGTGCACAACTTCATTTGTTGTCCCACCACTTCATCCCAAGAAAATTGTTTGCATTTTAACTTTGGCAGATCTTCTTCTCCATTGTGCCATGGGATTGATAATATAGGTTACTTTTCGGTTCATTATATTGTTTAAGTTACTTCCCTGGTTTGAATCTCCTTTGTCACACTTACATCCTGTTCGATAAAATAAACATAAGATTCTTAAAAGAATGCACAATGCTTTTTCACATATTTTTTCACAATTTTTTAACATTCCTTGAATTAGAGAATCATGGTTTTCTCAATAGGGTTTTCACACAGTGATATGCTCCTTACATTTCAAAGGTGTGACTTTTTCTCCTTAATGCACATTGTAACATTGGTGAGCAAGATTCACAAAGATAAGTCTTTGGTTAGCAAAATGCATGAAACTATTTTTTATTTTATTATTTTTTTTATTTTATTATTTATTTATGATCTAGCATTCATAAACAATATTTGTTTTTGAAATAGGGTGAAAAGAATAAGGATTGTTAGGCATAGTTGTGCTTTATGAATACTTCTGTTTGGTATAAATGACAAAATGTTTGAATTTCATTTTACTTAAGAAGTAGGTAAAACTATGATATGCAATTGTACTACTAGATTAGTTATGCTCAATCTCCTTTGCTACATTCTTAATTGTATTAGTTTGTTAAAGTATTTACTGTGCAATTTATGTTTGATAGCCAAGCTCTCTTTTCTAACAACCTTAGTTGTGTGATAAAATTTATTTTCATGATCTTGGAAGGGAGAATATTACTATGAGAATTAGTATTGTAAATTCATTTGTTGGGAGAATTTTTCTCTTTTCCTAAAGAATTCATGTTGTTCCACGAAAATGTTGAATTCGATACTTGGTTGAATGTCCTTTTTTGTTGCAGGCCTTCACCCCTAACTATTCGGTATTCAATACAATATTTGTTGAAACCCATCTTGGCCATATTGATAGCAACAACTTTTGGTACGCCCCTAATATTTGATGATTTGTTCATTTGTATAACATTTGTTGTTGGTTCTCAATTTTCAATGCATGTCATAATCATGGTTGAGTCAAGTTATAGACAAATATTATAGATTTTATATGTTATAACCAAAGGTATAAATAACAAAATTGGTAGGGACTTCTTCTTCGCAGGTTCCCTTGTATATATTAAAATGAATTCATATTTGTGCGAGAGATGGTGAGCTTACATGAATGAAAAATCCTTACAGAGTTCATATTTTTAAATCAGAATGTTTTGTAACAAGTTTAGGAGTTTGCTATGGGAATTTGGAATTTGAACATATTTGATAATTGTCGTAAATAAAAACACAATATAGGGTTTATGAAATTTTGATTGTGTATTAGTTAGTCTGGTTTATTTTAAAAGAGTGTTTTTAAGTTAACAATTAAATTATTAATTTCTTTGAGAAGCACATTCTATAACCCAATATGACCTGGATGTGTAAGTATGTCCGTACTCAATATTAAATTTTACCTAATGTCAAATAACATAAAAATAAAAAATAAATAATTAAAATAATTGTAAATATAAACATTCTCGGCTTAAACACAAATCTATATAGTCATATAAATAAATAATTAAAAATAAAATAACACGACAAATAGAGTATGTTCTTTCAATATACTTCCCACTACCAAAACTACCAAACAAATAAAAAATCGTATTGCAATGGTGACCCAAATTCCTATTCCTATTATTTAACATGGTATTAGAATGAATCACACAAACCGTGTTTAACTTCTAGGGTGGTAATAAGAAGTAGGAATTTTCTTTATAATTTGTATTGAAAACAATTTTTTTTTTTTTTTTCTTTCCTATTGTTTCAATATCCATGATAATAAAGAAAATCGTGTCCAACAGGAACTTCCTACGTTTAAAAAACATAGTCTAATCTCCATAAAAGTTCAGACTATGTCAAAGGATTTTAACCTAAAGCATTAGATGTGATAAGACTAATAATTAGTCGCAGGATTTCGAGCAAGATTAATAAACAATAAGAAGATCTTGGTTGTTCAAATTTCTTTCCTTTCACTTAATTTATTTTATTCATTGTGGTCTTTGATTCATTGTGGTTTTTGCATTCAACTCTTTTATTATATATGTTGAATTTGAATGGATCATAAATTAATTTCAACAAAAAATTTTACTACATTAAATTCCAAATAAGTAGATTTTAAAACATTTTTACTCTTTTACTAAGCCATTACCATTTCTTAAATCAAAGAAAAAAGGTAATTCACACATAATAAAAAATCGTGCTCCGAATCGTTTTATATTATTTATTTTTCAATTTTAAAATAGTTTAAAATACTATATTTTTATGTTAAAATTACTCGATTCTACATTCTACCGATATATAAAATATTTAAAGATATAAATAAGTCCATGTGAAAGTTGTAATATTTTGGAAATTATTTATGTAGTTTTTATTATAAATTTTGTTATCGTACCTTGTAAAAACCATCATTAAATCTAATATATTAATATTATTAAATATGATTTAATGGTATAATTTTATATACTTGATATTATGTTAACTCTAGATATATATGGGAGGGAAAAACAAATACATAGAGTGATAAAGGAGGAGAGAGGGAGGGATCAAGAGATGGAGTTACAAGGGGAGAGAGGGAGGGAAGAAAAAACATAGAGAGGGAAAAGTGGAGAGAGAGAGAGGGAGTGACAAGGGAGAGAAGGAGAGAGAGTGTGTATGTTTGGGGGTAAGATAGAGAGACAAAGAAGGAGATATGGAGAGAAGAGGGAAGAGAAGGAGAGAGAGATAGTGACCTAGTTGGAGGGCAGAGGGAGAGAGAGAGAGGGAGATGAGGGTGAAAGACAAAGGGAGGTGAGAGAAAAATAGAGAGAAAGAAAGGAAGAGAGAGACGACGTGAGAGAGAGAAGGAGAGTGGGAGGGAGAGATAGAGATGGAGTTGAAGGGGGGGAGTGAAGGAGGTAAGAAGAAAGACATAGAGAGAGAAAGTTGGAGTGAGAGAGAGGGAATGATAAGGGAGATGGAGAGAGGGGCATAGGAGAGAAGGAGGGAAGAGAGATAGAAAGGGGGAAAGAGGGAGAGAAGGGGAAGAGAAAGAGAGAGGGAGAGGAAGAGGGAGGGAGAGATAGATAGATAGGGAGAAAGAGTGTGTATATTTTGGGGGTGATGTAGAGAGACAAAGTAGATACAAAGGGAGATAGAGATATAGATGGAAAGTGAAGAGTGTGAAGAAGAGAGTGATATAGAGAGGGAGTGAGGAAGGGAGAGATAGATAGAAACAATGTAAACTTTGAAACGGGAACTATAAACTATAAATGGGAACTCTGGCCCAAAAACCCAAAAAAACATCAAAAACAGTGCTAAAAGCAAAAAGTGTGTATACTGGAACGATGTTTTTTTTTTAGGTGCCAATTTTGAACGTGTTTTAAAAATGGTGGTGACTAC